>JBCEWC010001395.1:0-41597 GCA_038996855.1 Solanum aculeatissimum
GGGGACTTTAGAGGGCTTAAAAGAGAATTAGGAAAGGCAAAATCCCAAAAATACCCTTAATAAAATGTAACTTTCCAAAATAAAACAATGCTAGACGGAAGCTACAGTACTGTCAAGATGCACACGGCCCGTCAACCCTGCCGTCAAAACTCCCTTAGCCAAATTTTCAATGCGAACTCACAAAAACTCTCTGTTGCACTTGACGGGAAAGTAAATGGACCGTCCAATGGTTGACGGCCCGTGTGAGGTACCCTATAACCTCACTTAGACTAAATAACCAAAGCCAAACTTTGTCCTAGCCACTTTCCACCTTCACGGGACAGTGGACGGGCCGTCTAGCTCCAAACTGACCATCCAAGGTCTCGTTGAGTTAGACTTGGCTTAGGGGTGGTTCCAGGCCACCCCAAGCTCAATGTGACATCCCACGAGGCACTAAATGGACTGTCCAAAGTTTCATGGTCCGTGCCATAGTCCTTGGCCACTTTTCTGAGCCTATCTCCAATGGCTTCCGAATTTGTAGCAGTCTCACTGTTTAGGCCATATCTCCCTCATCCGAAGTCCAAATTGAGTGAAACCACTTTTGTTGGAAAGCTAACGCAAATAGCTTCACTTGGATATGTAGTATACCACATGGTTAATCCTACATCAAAAGTTATGACTGTTTGAAGTACACTGTCGAAACATTCCCTCTAGGCCACTAACTAGCCCAATTTGCATTCGACCACTTAAACTCAACCCGTTGCTACCAAAACTCAACCATGGCTTGTAGTACATCATAGAATTCCAATCATAAGTAGATTTGTTTCAAAAATTTCCGGGTTGTTACAGATTAATTATGGATTATGTTCCTTGTTACATTGTTTCATGTCCACTATTGGGCTACGAAGGTCATTTACGTCTCCACGCCTAATGAGTTATTGATGTGCCCTGGCTCGAAGGGTAGCCTAAATTTTTGTGTTGCACAGAACATTAATACTGGGTTTATTTTGCAACTAAAACTTAGGCATACACTGTACGGACTGAAGCCTGCCTTCGGTGAAAGGACCAAACCACAATAGGTCTATGCCCGGGAAGTAGGGTCGTAAAGAAACTAGAAGAGAGTCTAACTGCATACTAATATAAAGCGAACCTACAAACGACTGATTATTTGATTTGTTTTTCCGAACACTTGTAGTATTCAAGTAGTATTCAAGGGTGGTGGAAGACCTACCCAGACGCAGAAAAAGAAGACCTTTGCCCTTCTAACCATGTAGGGACCAGAGCTCCTATTCATCCCATCCTCCACAAGCCTAGACGAATTATTCGAAAATTGCTATTGATGAGTCCTCCACTCCGGGGATAATATCCACTTTACTTTCATGCTTTTATTAAGACTTGTATATTTTTTTATACTTATCTTTTGAGGGTGAGCCCGGGAGATGTTTTGGCCTCCATCTCATTCGTACTAGAGGTGTTGTTGGATATGGATATTTGTGTTTTGAGCTTGACTCCTATTATGTTTATGTAATTATGAAAGGCTTTCTCTTAGTCCCTTTTTCCCTTCTATGCTTGTTGTATGTTGATGATTAGATGGAAGTCCCAAGTCCCTGTAGCATCCCCATAGCGTGAGTCATACTTACCCGCCTCTTAGACTATATTTGTTATGTTATTCATGCTAATCCTCTTCCCTACAACATCCTCATATCTTGAGTCCAAAGCTCGCTTCCCCTAGAATTATGTGTTACTTGTTTATTTCTTAATTATGCTTCCGCAAACAAGGATGTACAAACGGTACGTTAAGAGGCTTGTTTGGGTTGCATTCGGGTCACCCATTCGTCGTATCACGTCTAAGCCCTAGGCTTGGGTTGTGTCATATGCTCCTAGCCTAATTTGACCATTTCGAAGCTAACGATATCGTCAGAATTCCGCTCCAAGGCCATTTACTAGGACTTTACCTAAAAACTCATTTTGCAGGCATAACTTTCCGCTTAACTCGAAAATCCATATAAATCCCAAATAACCCAACCAAAAGTCATTGCAATACTCCCAACAAGTCACCAATAGTCCGAGATCATTATACATATACTCAATTCAACCAATTGACTGTGAAATCATAAAAATGACCTAGAGAGTCATTACAACAGTGCTATTTATAATCAAAGATTTTAGTTGAATTTAAGACAGTGCAATAATATCTGATGATAAATATTAGACTATAAAAGTAAATGTGGTACAATTTACATACTCAATTTATTCAAAACATTTTGACTGTTATATTATGCCATCTTTAATTTTTACTTGTTTGACTAGTGAAATTTTTACAAAATTATGTTTATCTAAAAGTTTGTAATCATATATATATATATATATATATATATTTATTTATTTATTTATTTATAAAAAAGAAACATAAAGACTTGTGAAATATCGATGCGACACCTTAGAATATTCCGATGTCTTGTTTATGAAAAGATAAATAATAAGAAATTCTCAATTGTATATATAAACAAAACTTCAACTTTATGTCGCATATTCAAACGAGCTCTTAATATAACAAAATCAAATTTGATTTTTTTATAATTATTTTTAATATCCTAAATTTTTAAGTTATAAAATCAAAATCCAGAGTATTGTCTTGTAGGACAGTATCCTAGATTACTTTTTTTTATTCTTATATTCTATATTTGATATTCATAGTAAAGTCGGATTAATTTAGAGTTGCATAACTTAAATTTCATAACAATTACATAAAAGAAAACTTTCAGCCAAATAATTAGGTGGGCGCACACACTTTTAACTGCCAACAAACAACAAATAATTTTATTTATTTTTGAACAACCAAATTAATGCATGCCACAGTTATATATCAGTTTGGTTTGATTTTAAATTTTATTATTTTGACTTATTGATTATCGGTTCATAGATATGCTAAATCATTATAGAATCATTAAGATATTGACTTATGAGTAATTGATTATTATCGATTCAGTTATTGATTTAATCATTAAGATTTGACATAAAATTTTCTTTGTTGAAAATTACTTAGAAACGAGATAATAAACCAAATGAACCATACACATTGATACACTTTCTAGCGGGTTATCGTTTAACCTATTAAAACAAAATCTAAAATTATTAAGAACCGATAGTCCAATAATAATAATAAAAACTTAAACCATTATCGACACTACTAAACAAATAATCCATTATCGATAAATTAATATTTTTTTTTATTTCGATTCAATTTTAAACAACCCTAATATAATATATTCAAAGATAAAATTAGAATATTTTGTACAGTTCAGTTGATCAAGCGGTCCTTGTTTAAAAAAATATAAATTTATATTAAATTTTTACATAAATATTAAAAAATTCTTAATATTAAAATTATCAAAATTGAAAACATGAAGCGGCACACAACACAAGCTTAAAATTTGTGTGCTGCAACTTTTTAATAAAACAAAGAAAAAAACTTAAATAAATAATAAAGAGTCAGTTTGTAATAATATGTTAAGCCATAAAAAAATTAAGAAATACACAAATAGATAAAGCAAAGTGAAGGAAAATGTCTTGTCTGATAAATATTTGTGTAACTGAATTTTCAAAGTTGTTGAAAAGGGCAAGTGAAAATCAAGAATCCAAAGGGTCAATTCCAAAAACTGAATTAATTGGTTTAAAGCAAGAGATTAAGAAGTTGCCAATTCTGCAGAATAATTACTACTCTGAGGCTTCAATTTCCATGATTCTTCATTGTGTTAGCCCTTGAAGGAAAAATGGACACTGCTTTTTATATTTTTTTTTACTTTCTTTGTTTGGGTATACAGATTTGATTTCTCTATTAACATCTACTAATTTTGTAACAAGCTAAATTTTTCAACACAATACTAACATATAGTTATTCTGCTCCATTTTATTTGACACCTTTTTATTTTTGGTTCGTTTCAAAAGGAATGTCATCTTGTTCTAATTGAAAATAACTTAATTTTAAAATTCTTTTTTTAACCCTAGTGAAATGATTCTTAGCCACATAAATATCTAAAAATGATTTTAAACCATAAGGTTCAAAAGTATTTCTTTATTTCTTAAATACCGTGTCAAGTCAAGGGATGTTACATAAAATGGGACAGAAGGAGTATTAAATTTGAGAATTAGAGCAATAACGTAATATTGAAGAATATTAATGGTGAAATCTTAGTATAATAGGAGGAGATGATACAATAGCAAATTGAGTCAAAGTTTCAAACTTGCTAAATTTGTTTTTTAATTTGATTTCAGCAGCTATTTGTGTCCTTAGGTGATATTTCTGTCCTTCATTTAATATGAACAAGTAAACACATATATTCTATATAACGTTTATGTGATGTCTCATATGAATTAACACGTAGAATATGCATATCAATTCGTTCAACTTTATAAAAATTTCAATGCATCTTTGTGCGATTCAAAATTTGAGGGCACTGAGACTAAGTTAAATAACATAATTATGCACACTATGCATTGTCAAGTGGGGAGTCTTTTTGTTAATCTCTACCATTGATTTTCTTTGTTAATTTAGAGCAAATTATGTATTATCTCTTAATAGTAATCAAAATCTATGACTATTTCCATAGCACAATGTGTCATTTGTTGTGAGGAAGAGAAAGGCTTCACAAGCTCTCTACAACAGTTTCTTATATCCAACCGTACTCATTGATGCAGAGGAGCAGCAGGGGACTAGCCACCAGGTAAGGGAATTATTAGATGTTTGCCTTAATTTTCTGATTATTATCAGAATCAAAATAATCAGTTGTCAATGTCGAGTCCAAGTTTGGGTATTGGTATTAATTGAGGGATACAGGGCTGTTTTTGATACTGTCATGTAGGGAACCGTATTGGTTATGAGCTAGGAGAAAGAATGGGTGTGGGAAAATGTCATTGTTAAAGAATCTTTGAGCCTTAACGCTCATCAAATGTTCGACAAATTTGCCTAAATGGAAACAAGAGGTTACTGTTTGAGTTTTTGATTTTCATTAGTGGTTTATTATGTTTAGGTGACTACACCTTGTTTTAACGTTACATTTCTTGCATATTTGCTCCGCGTTGCTTTGCTATTAGCTATCATGTTTTTCTTTTGATTACTGTTTTGATTTGCTTGAGACAAAGGGCTCTCACAAATAGTCTCTCTACCTTGGAGAGGTAGTGGTAAGATCTACATATACTCTATCCTATCTGGAACTTACTCTGTAAGATTTCATTAGGTTTGTTATGTTGTTGATCATATTTGCCTGTGGGGATATATCCACTTACGGAGCCATGTTAAACTATTATATTTCTTTTGTGTGTGTATTTACTGTTTGATGTTTGCTTTGTTAGTTTCGTCATGATTTCGATTCTAACAAGATTGGATAATGAAGCTTAAGAAAGTGTTCTTTGAGGCTGATGATCTTTTGGATGACTTTGCCACTGAAGTTATACATCAAAAATTGGTGAACAAGGTAGACATTTTCTTCTCAAATTGAACCCTCTGCTTTGTAATCTTAAGATAAATCATCATCTCAAGGCTGTTAGACAAAACCTAGACGTAATTGCAAAAGATAAGGCCTTCTTAAACCTAGTTGAAAGGAGGCAACCTTTGCTTCTGGAGCCTAATTCAGTCCAATTGAATTTGGATAGAGAGACTTATTCGTTTGTGCCTGATTGAGAAGTGATTGGAAGGAATGATGATAAAAGGGAAATTGTGGATTTTCTTTTAATTTTTGAGGCTGAAGAGAATGTTTTGGTTATATCAATAGTTGGTCTTGGGGGACTAGGAAAGACCACTCTGGCACAATGGGTGTATAATGATCAAATGGTTTAAGGAGAATTTCGATTGAAGATTGTGGGTTTGTGTTTCAGATGTTTTTGAAGTGAAAATGATTGCAGAAAAAATTGTTGAATCTGTGGGAGAGAAGAAGGCTAATTACCTTCAACTAGATGCGGTGCAAAATAAGCTTACGAAAAGCTTGATGGGAAGAAGCATTTGCTAGTTCTCGATGATGTGTGGAACAAAGATACTTTGTGTTGGTGAAAGTTATAAAAATTACAATAAAAAAGTAAAATGAAGAAAATAAAATTTTGCAGGCTGAGGCATGGATATCTCGATCTCTTTAAGGAGATTCATGCCCACTACAACAAAGCTTATCACCGGTCCAACAATATGCCTCTTGACTTGTCCCCTCAAGGATACAACAACCTATTCACAAAATATAACTCAATAAACTCTAGACAAGAGTTGAGTCTCAAGCTTCACAAAAGAACACCTCCCTTCAATTAATAAGAACTCTCTTTTTGACTAACTTTTATGCATTTTATGTATTCTTCTATTGTATTGTGTACCAAAAAAAATGAAGATTACCACTATTTATAGTTATAAAAGTCTTCCATACAATGAATAGGAAGAGAATAAGGTAGTTAATAAAGAAGATAAATGACCTTGAAGTTAGATATGTTACAAGGTGTAATGAAGAAATAAATAGGTGACTAAAAAAAAATTGAATGGAGAAATGATGGTCATGTTGACCACTTCCAAAATATAACCACAAGACCATTCAAGCCTCAGGAATAATGAATCGGTTAAGGTGCTGCAATGAGGCACAAATGTCACCAACAATGATGACTAGTAAAGGTCCTCCAACAGACTAAAAATAAAGTCAATGTGGCAATGAAGATAGTTCATAATTTATAATATTAAAATGCAATCAACAATCCCTCATTTATTTTAATATTATAGAGAGTCTATCAGATGAAGGAAGACTACCATGCATAATGAAGGTGTGCTCTGCATTGAACATCCACTTAGTGAAGCAATAATTTTTATTCCAGAGTCGTAGTGGTTTCAGACTTGAACTATGACTGCTTAAGAGAAATAAAATATTACTGCTCACACATAATAATAAAGGTGTTGACATGAACTTTACTAGCCAACACATTACGGCCTTATGCTATCCCAGTTTCATGAGTGTCTTTGAGAATGAGCCAAATTCTCATAGGAAGTGACCTACTTCCACACTCACATAGGTGAAATATATTTTGAGTGCTCCTATAAAACTAACACTCCACCCATATGGGCTACCAATTTTGACTAAGAGTTTTTAAAACTCAACCTCCACATTCACTACAGGAAACAGTGCACTTACATCATAAGGAGGGAATAAGAAATAGTGCACTCTTACAACAAGTCATCATATGATTCATTTTTCTCATTAAACCTGGTTATAGAATCTCGAGTCCCCAAATTGGGTTTCCCCATCCTCCTCTTTGTGCTCCAAACCTTTTCTCTTGTTAAGGCCTTAGTAAGAGGATCTGGAAGATTATCACTAGATTTGACATAATCAACATTAATGGTACCACTTGTCAAATATGATCTTGCATTATTGTGTTTTCTTCTTATAGGTCTGAATTTACCGTTGTAATAATCATTTTGAACTCTACCAATTGCAGTGGTGCTATCATAATGAATTAAAATAGGAGGAATTGATTTTTCAATATAAGAAATTTGAAATAATATATTTCAACCAATTTGCTTCCTCACTAGCTGAAGCTAAAGCAATTAGCTCAGCCTCCACGATAGAGTTAGCAATAGTAGTTTATTTTTTAGATTTTTAACAAATAACACCATCACCCAAAGTAAAAATATAACCAGTGGTAGAACAGGAATCAACTGATAAAGTGTTTCAGTTTGCATCAAAAAAACCTTCAAGTACAACAAGATATTTTTTTATAAAACAAACCACATGTTTTTTTCCCAATTAAATATCTCCTAATTCTCGTTATAGCATGCCAATGTTCATTACTTGGCTTGCTTGTAAACCTGCTAAGTTGTAATGACCCAAAAAATTTTAAACTTCATAATGGTTGGTCTTGATTAGTGTTGAACTTGTCATGGTTGAATTTTGGTAGCCATGGGCTGCATTTAAGTGGTCGGATTCAAAAAGGATTATTTTGGTGGAGTTGTAAGTCCGGTTGGGAAGTGGACTTTGAAAAGCCATATCTTTTGGTATAGGATGGACTGTATGGTCTACTATATATCAAATCAAAACTCTTTGCGGTATCTTTGCAACACAATTGATTTCACTCAATTTGAACATCGTATGTGAAAATTATGGCCTTTACAGTGAGACTTCCCATAATTAGAAGTATGCTGGAAAAGGGTTCTGGAATGGGGTCTAAGGGTGGGACCACAGACCATTTGGTGGTCCACGGTCCGTGGTGATGTTCGTGGATAGGTCCACTGTGCTCCTTGGGGTTGGGGGCCAAGCCTTGGACCAAGTGTGGTCCCACAGACCACTTCATGTTCCGTGAAGGGGTCTCGTGAGTTGGTCCAGAGAGTGGCCAAGGAGCAGGGTCGGTCTCAGGGCTAAGTGTGGTCCTACGGATAGGACCATGACTCGTGAGCTAGTACACGACCACTAGGGGTCCTCTGTGAGGCCCTGTGTTCAGTGATCCCCTCCATTTCATTAATGGTTAATTCGTAATTTAATTAAATCCTGTGTCCTTTTTAGGCTTTCTAAGGTCTCATAACTCTCCTAAATCAAATTCTAATCCCTTTTCATCCATTCTAACACTCTTCAATCCTCACCAAAATTTTCTCAATCCTCTTGACCTCCATTGATGAAAGCTTGAAGAAATTTGGAGAAATTCATCTTTCTTGCAATTCCATTAAATTCTCTTGATTAAACTCAAGGTATGTGGGTTTGATTCATGGATTTTCTTTCATCCATGAAGACCCAAGAACCCTCCTCTTTAAATTGTGAATTGTAACTTTCTTTAATTATGGATTCTTTAAATTTTGATGTATTTCATTGCACTAAGTTGTGGGCTGTAGAAATTAGGTGATTAATGATGATATAAGTTTAAATTTTATGAAATACATAAAAATTCTTGAAGGATTAATGTGCATGTCCCTTTAATGGTTTAATATGCATGGGCAAATTGCATTATGTTTTAAATTGAGATTTTATCATAAATTATGTCGAATTATCTATTGAATTGTGGTTTAAAGTTGAATTCTCCATTACCCATGCACTTGATTCCTCATTCATGGCATATGCATTGAAGTATGGTTATGATGAAACTCTTGTTAAGGACATGACCCTCTTGTTATGATATGATATGTTAAGGCTTGTGATCACATAGTCTCTTGTTATGGATCTTTGAGCATTTTCGGTGCTTGCATCACTTTGATATGATTTAGTTTTGGCAAATGATGCATGGTTTTGAAAGAATGTCAACTCTTCGTTTTGAAAGGCTTGCATGTATGTATATGTATTTCCATGGGATGAGACTTAGTAACAAGGGATTGGAGTAGTAAGTGGGCTATCCCCAAGGATCTCATTCCTTTTCGTCAAACCATGTGCCAACATGGGATTTCTCCCTAGAGTGGATGACTTATTTGTTTCCCCTTGTTGAAGGGTGATTAGGGATCTACCTGACAAGTAGTCCGGATCTAAGTAGTAGGTCGCTCGGGTCTCCTCCGGTTTTGGTTGAGGTCACATCCCCATTATGATATGATCTTAGGTTGCATCTCATGCATCATGGCATGACATATTTTTATAATATATTCCTCTTTTGGCTATGTGCATTCCTTTTGTATCACTTATCCCCTTGTCATCTTGTTTGGTCATACTATGTTGTCATGTGCATTGAATGCCCGCATACTTAGTACATATTTTGTGCTAACCCATACTTTTATTCTACATGTTCTAACTATGTAAGGATCGGCAACGATTTCTATCTTCCGTTGGACGACAAGTGACATCCTTGTAACTATTTGCTTGTGGTGAGCCCTTTTGTGCAAGGGCAATAACTACTTTCAATATTCCTTGTATTAGTTTATTTCCTTACTTTATGTATTGAGGGTGAGCCCCAAACTATGTCGAGGCCCCACTCTATCTTGTGTAGAGGCTATGTTGGACACATTAAACTCTTGTACGTCGTATTATGTTTTATTGGGATATTATGACTATTGGGATTTGGTTATGGAAATGATGTTTCGATTAGGCTTATGATTATGTTTATGGAACTGTGAATGTTGGGAATGTGCTTATGTGGAAAGTCCCCTAACTCGGTATGCCCTCATAGCTTGAGTCCTACTTACCCGCCCCTTAGAAATATTTATTATGTGCTATGTTATTCATGTTCATCCCATTCCCGGTAACATCCCCATAGCTTGAGTCCAAACGTCGTTTTCCCTAAAATTATGTGTTATGTGTTTACTTTTCTGCGCTTCCGAACCGATGATGTGAGTGATGATGCTATGATGGCTTGATCAAGGACTTTTGGGTTCTTCTTCGCCATGTCACATCTAGGCCTCACTTCTGGTCGTGACAATGATGATATCAGATCACTAGGTTTATAAATAATCCTCGGAGTCTAACATGTTGCATCAAGTAGAGTCTTATTCATGGGTGTGATGCGTGCCATGCCTATAAACGGGAGGCTATGATGACAATTTAGGAATTTTTCTCATTTCATTATTTTCTTATGTCATGCCGTAAGTTGTTACGATAAATTTCCTAAACTCTAGGTATTCTTGTTGCTCTTTTAGAACATGCCTCCTAGAAGAGCTCCTTTCCCCCGTCAAGCTCCAGAATTTGAGGAACAAGCCCCTCGGGCACCGGTAGAGGAACAAGTATCTCATGCAAAGTTTAGAAATATGGTGTCTATGTTGGCCCAAGCAGTGGCTAACCAAGCACGGCCGGCTAATCCCACAATTGTTGGTACTCCGACCTCTAGGGTGAGGGATTTCACTCGGATGAACCCTCCGGAGTTCTTTAGCACAAAAGTGGACGAGGATGCTCGAGAGTTCATTGATGAACTCACTAAGGTATTGACTATCATAGGGGTGAGTTCGGAAGAGAAAGCCGAATTGGCTGCATATCAATTGAAAGATGTAGCCCAAGTATGGTATAACCAATGGCTAGTTGAGAGGATGGTGGATGTCAAGGTTGGGTGGGAAGAGTTCAAAATGGCCTTTCTTGACCAGTTCTTTCCTCTTGGGCTTAGAGAGGCCAAAATGACCGAGTTCATCAATCTTTGACAGGGTGGTATAACTGTGAGGGATTATGCTCTCAAATTCACCAAGCTCTCTAAGTATGCTCCAATGCTTGTATCTGACCCCCGTGCAAGAATGCACAAATTCATCTCTGGTATCTCCGATTTTGTTATGAAAGAGTGTCGTACGGCTATGCTTATCTGAGATATGGACATTTCAAGGCTCATGACTTATGCCGAACAAATTGAGGGTGAAAAGCTTATGGAGAGGAGAGTGAATATAGCTAAGAGGGCCCGACTTGATGGTGGGTTCTCCAATGCAAAGAGTGGTGGTGGGTTTGGGTTATTTTAACAAGGCCAAGGTTCAAACATAAGAATTGCTAATTCAAGGGTGCCTCCTCCTAAGGCACAAGTTGGGGGTGGTCCACAGATTCCTCATTGTGGTGGTAATCACGTGGGTGAATGTAGAATATTCACGGGTGCTTGCTATGGGTGTGGTGGTTTGGACCACAAGATCTCAAATTGCCCAAAGAATATGAAGAAGGATCAAGCGGCTCCCGGTGATCAAGGGCAGTCAAAGAATCCGGTTGGTGGTGCTCCTAGAAACAACCAATTCTATGCTCTTCATTCCCGTCAAGAGGTGGAGGAAGCTCCGAACATCATGACTGGTATGTTAAAAATCTTTGATTTTGATGCTTATGTTTTACTTGATCCGAGTGCAAATTTATCTTTTGTGACTCTTTGTCGGCTGTTAAATTTTATTTCAGTCTTGAAACTCTAAGGGAACCTTATTCGGTTTATACTCCCGTGGGTGAGTCTATTATTGCCCAAAAAGTGTATCGGGATTGTCCTGTCTCTATGCTGCATAAAGTGTTTCCCAATGATCTTGTAGAACTTGAGATGTATCACTTTGATGTTATTCTTGGGATGGATTGGTTGTATGCCTCGTATGCCTCGATTGATTTTAGAACTAGGCAAGTTAAATTCCAAGTCCCTAATGAACCCGTGTTGGAGTGGAAGGGTAGTAATTCCGTGGTTAAGGGTCGGTTTATTTCCTACCTCAGAGCCCGGAAAATGATTTATAAGGGGTGCATTTATCATATTGTGCGGGTTAGAGATGTGGAAGGTGAGTCACCTAAGCTTGAATCGGTCCCGGTGGTTAATGAGTTTTCCGATATGTTTCTTGAGGACTTGCCCGGTATCCCTCCAGATAGAGAAGTAGATTTAGGCATAGATCTCCTTCTCGATACTCAACCTATTTCTATTCCTCATTATATGGCCTCAACAGAGTTGAAAGAATTGAAAGATTTTCTAGAAAAGGGTTATATTAGGCCGAGTATCTCACCTTGGGGTGCTCCCGTGTTGTTTGTGAGAAAGAAGGATGGTTCACTCCGAATGTTTATTGATTATTGACAATTGAACAAGCTGACTGTTAAGAATAGGTACCCATTGCCTAGGATTGATGATTTGTTCAACCAACTTCAAGGAGCTACTCATTTCTCCAAAATAGATCTTCGTTCGGATTATTACCAATTGAAGGTGAGGGAGTGTGACATCCCCAAGATAGCCTTTCAAACTCGTTATAGTCACTTTGAGTTTGTCGTGATGTCGTTTGGGTTGACTAATGCTTTGGAAGTGTTTATGGACCTTATGAATCGGGTGTTTAAACTATTCCTTGATAATTTTGTGGTGGTCTTCATTGATGACATCTTGATTTACTCCCGAAGTGAGCGGGAGCATATGGATCACTTGAGGTTGGTTCTTCAAACGTTGAGGGAGAAATAATTGTATGCCAAGTTTAGAAAATGTGAGTTTTGTTTGTGAGTGATTTCTTTCCTTGGTCATGTGGTGTCCGATGATGACATTAAGGTTGATCCTAAGAAAATCGAAGCGGTGAGGGATTGGCCTAGACCGTTGACTCCTTTGGTTATTCGAAGCTTCCTTGGTTTAGCCGATTATTATAGAAGGTTTGTTGAAGGGTTTTCCTCTATAGCATTTCCATTGACTGAGTTGACTCAAAAGAAGTCCAAATTTTTGTGGACAATGAATGTGAGAAAAGTTTCCAAACCTTGAAGGATCGACTTACATCGGCTCCGATTTTGACTTTGCCAAATGGGTTAGATGGGTTTGTGGTATATTGTGATGCGTCGCGTATTGATATGGGTTGTGTGCTTATGCAACATGGTAAGGTGATAGCTTATGTGTCCCGATAATTGAAGGTGCATGAGCAAAACTACACGACCCATGATCTTGAGTTGGCGACGGTAGTGCTTGCTTTGAAAATTTGGCAACATTATTTGTATGGGGTTCATGTGGATGTCTTCACCGATCATAAGAGTTTGCAATATGTGTTCACTCAAAGAGACCTTAATTTGAGACAAAGGAGATGGTTGGAACTTCTCAAGGATTATGATATGAGCATCCTTTATCACCCCGACAAAGCTAATGTTGTGGTGGATGCCCTTAGTAGGTCTCTATGGGAAGCGTGACATATGTGGATGAGGGAAAGAAGGAGATAGTAAAAGAGGTGCACCGTTTGGCTAGGTTAGGTGTGAGGTTAACCAAATCTTACAATGGTGAGATTCTTGTGCAAAGTGGATCTGAGTCTTCCTTGGTGGTTGATATTAAGAAGAAACAAGCCTTAGTTCCTTCCTTAGTCGAATTGAAGAAATTGGTTGCCGATGGAAGATTGAGGTTTTCTCCCAAGGGGGAGATGGGGTGCTACGATACCAAGACCGTTTGTGTGTTCTGGATGTTAATGGCTTAAGGGAGATCATCATAAAGGAGGCTCATAATTCTCAATATTCTATTAATTCTGGATCTACCAAAATGCACTGAGATTTGAGAGAGTTGTATTTGTGGCATGGTATGAAGAAAGACATAGCCAAGTTCGTGTTGGAATGTCTGAATTGCCAACAAGTAAAAGTGGAACATCAAAGGCCCGGTGGTTTGATCCAAGATATTGAAATTCCTACTTGGAAGTGGGAAGATGTGAACTTGCATTTTATGGTTGGGTTACCCCGTATTCAGAGACAATTCGATTCTATATGGTTTGTGGTTGATAGGATGACCAAGTCGGCTTACTTCTTATCGGTTATGACTATCTATAGTGCCGAGGAGTATGCTAAGGTGTACATTTGGGAGTTGGTGAGATTGCATGGTATACCTATTGAAAGCATTGGAGTGTAGGATAGTTTGAGTTATGAATAGATCCCAGTCCAAATCCTTGATCATCAAGTTTGCAAGTTGAGAACTAAAGATATTGCATCTGTAAAAGTGTTGTCCAGAAGTCAATCTGTTGAAGAAGCCACATTGTAAGATGAAGAGGATATGAAGGCTAGATACCCTTACCTATTTGTGCCTCCTAATGATGAAATTGATGGTAATAATTCATTTCTATTATCTGAGTTACTTTTCCATTGTTGAGTTGAGTCCTTATCTCTGAGTTGATGTCCCTCTCGAGTCCACGAGTATTTGAGTATACATGTTTTTAAACTATATTCGTGCCTAATGATGATGTTAGAGATGGTCTTTTAATTTTGAATCCTAAGTTGAAGTTGATTTCTGGAGTATGAGTATTTGAGTATCCAAGTATTTGAGTTCTTGATAGTGTTCTTGCTTAATAAGTCTTGAGTTACTTATCATTCAAGGATGAATGATCCCATGGGGGAGATATTGTGATACCCCATAACTCTATTCTTACATGTACCCACGTTTCATGGCTTATTCTTTTATGTGGAGTGGGTATTACGGTCACAAGAGACTTCTAACCCTTAGACGAGTTCAAAACATTTCTATAAATTGAGTTTATAGTGATAGATTATGCAAGGATAAACTTTAAATAATCATAACTCTTATCACACAATGAATTAGATATCCCATGACTACCAAATGAAAGCTCTTTAAATTATCTTTCCAACTCAACTGGTTTCGCCTCATTTGGAGTTTGGAATCAAAAGTTATGGCCGTTTTACTGAACATTGCCAGAGTAGAGTAATTCCACAAAACCATATATGGGTCATGGATTGAAGTACGACACGTAAATTTAGGTTTCATGGAAAAATCCAGAAAATTAAATTTTGAGCCCTAGACTTCACGAATCCATCTACATGTCGTAAAGCCTTCTATGGGTCATTGATTGGTCTCGTGAAAAGTTTCAGTAGCTCCACAATTTTTCCCAAAAGTTTACGAAAGTGTTCCAAGGGTCGTGGAAGTTTTCACGGGCCGTAAAAGGGCCCATGGATGACTTTCAATAGCTTTTTATAAAGGGTTATTTTGGTCATTTTCTACCCTTTAAAAGCTTAGACTTGACGTTTTTATACCTTTACAAGTCCTACTATTAGATCACCTCTTTTACGCTAAAACTCATCCTTCAAACATAGAACAAGGTTTCGAGGGAGAAAAAAGCTAGGGTCTGAAGCATAAACCTGAGAGTTCTTCCAAGCAGTTGAAAAATCCAAATTTCCAGGTATGTAAGGCTTAACAAAACATGGATTTTGTTCTTTCATGTGCCCTATAATCCTAATTGATGGAGTTATGAAGGAATTGAGTTTCCCATAGATGGTTTTTGAAATGTTTTCCTAAATTCTAATGTAATTCTATAAAAATTTGCATGAACTACTATTTTTATGAATTAAATGCTTGAATTAGGTGATTTTGCTTATCTACATGAACCCTAGCATGAATTCATGTTATCATTACCTATTTTACTTAAAAGTGTATGCATGAGTATAAAATTGAGCCTAATGAGACTATGAAGCACCTAAATGCTATAACTCTGGTTTTGTTTTCCTGAATGATATAAGTAGAATGATACATGATAGAGAGCTCAGTCTTCGGTAGCACCACAGGCCAGTGGTAATAAGAGAGGTGCCACTGCTAATACGGGAGAGGGGGGGGTATAAACCGTCTGTATGCGATGGGCAATCGACATAATCAAGAAGTTGCACCAGATATTGTTACGGATATGCTTTGAGTCTTTTCCTATGATGTATATGACTTGCTTGACCCAAGTGCCACTTTATCCTTTGTGACTCTAGATATGGTTAGTAAGTTTGAGATCCTTCCTTAATGTCTTTTTGAGCCCTTTAGTATTTCTACTCTGACTTGTTAGTCTATCATAGACGAAAGGATTTATAGAGATTGTGCAGAGTCCATTTATCATAGAGATGCTCTTGCTAATCAGATTGAGTTAGAGATGGTTGACTTTGATATGATCTTTGGCATAGATTGTCTCTATGCCTGTTATGCCTCTGTCAACTGTAGAACCCGGATGATCAAGTTCCAATTTCCAAATGAGCCTGTTATTGAATGGAAGGGTAGTTTTGCAGTGCCTAAGGGTAAGTTTATTTCCTAACTTGAGGCTAGAAAGATAGTTTCTAAAGTTTGTATCTATCATCTCGTAGGAGTTAAGGCTAATGATGTAGAGTCTCCACCTTTTGAGTCAGTACTAGTTGTCAATGAGTTTCTTGACGTCTTTCCTAATGATTTGCCTGGAGTCCCTCCTTATAGGGAGATCGACTTTAGGATTGATGTTCTCCCCGATACTCAACCCATATCTCTTCCTCCGTATAGAATGGCTCTAGCTGAGTTGAAAGAACTAAAGGAGCAGTTAAAAGGTATCTTGGATAAGGCCTTCATTAGGCTGAGTGTTTCTCAATGGGGTGCTCCTATCGTATTTGTTCGAAAGAAGTATAATACCCTCAGGATGTGTATAGACTATCGCTAGTTGAATAAGGTGACCATTAAGAACAAATTTCCCCTTCCAAGAATTGATGACTTGTTTCACCAACTTCAGGGTGCCACAATTTTCTCCAAGATAGACCTCTGATCATGCTATCACCAGTTGAAAGTGAGAGAATGTGACATCCCACAGACGACTTTCCAAACCTCATATGGTCACTTCGCGTTCATGGTAATGACCTTTGGATGAACAAATACACCTACAACTTTCATGGACATGATGAATAGAGTGTTTAGATGGTATCTTTACATCTTCGTGATCGTGTTTATTGATGATATCTTGGTGTATTCTAGAGATGAGGAGGAGCATGCTAATCACCTTAGGAACTCTTTGCAGATGCTGAAGGATAATGAGTTATATGCAAAGTTTTCGAAGTGTGGGTTCTAGATTAAATATGTGGCATTTCTAGGCCATGTGGTTTTGGGTGACGACATACGAATGAATACTCAAAAGCTTGAGACAGTTAAGAATTGTCCTAGACCAACCTCTCCCATAGACATAAGGAGCTTTTTGGATTTGGCTGGCTACTATCACAGATTTGTTGAATGATTCTCTTCCATATCAGCACAGTTGACTAGAAAAAGGTCAAGTTTCAGTGGTCTGATGAATGTGAGAAAAGTTTTCAAGAGTTTAAGACCAAATTGACTACTGCAGCAGTATTAACTTTGCCTGAAGGGACTTATAGATTTGTCATTTATTGTGATGCTTCTAGAGTGGGATTGGGATGTGTGTTGATGCAGAAAGAAAAGGTAGTTGCTTATGCTTCCAGACATCTCAAGGTCCATGAGAGAAATTATCTAACCCATGATCTTGAGTTGGCTGTGATGGTATTTGCACTACAGATTTGGCGCCATTACTTGTATGGGGTGCATGTAGATGTATTTACTGATCACAAGAGTCTGCAATATGAATTTAGTTAGAAAAAGCTCAATTTGATGCAAAGGAGGTGGCTAGAGTTGCTCAAAGACTATGACATGAGAATCCTCTATCACCCAGGTAAAGCTAATATTA
Organism: Solanum aculeatissimum; assembly: GCA_038996855.1. Taxonomy (NCBI): domain Eukaryota; kingdom Viridiplantae; phylum Streptophyta; class Magnoliopsida; order Solanales; family Solanaceae; genus Solanum; species Solanum aculeatissimum. The sequence continues at coordinate 17,744 of JBCEWC010001395.1, forward strand.
GTGCTGATGCTCTTAGCAGATTGTTGATGGGCAGCATGACCCATTTTGAAGAGGGAAAGAAAGAGTTGGCAAAGGAAGTGAATAGATTGGCCTGATTAGGAGTACAACTTGAAGAGTCTAATGAAGGTGGAGTTAATATTCAAAATGGGTCTGCATCATCTCTTTTAGTGGAGGTGAAGGAAAAGCAAGACTAAGTCACCATCTTGCTACAATTGAAGGAACATACGCATAAAAAGAAAGTGATGGTTTTCGCCAAAGGGGGAGATGGAGTATTGAGATATCAAGGCAGATTATGTGTTCTAGATGTTGATGGTATTCGAGAAAGGATTATGGTAGAAGCCAACAACTCTAGGTATTCCATCAATCCAGGGTCAACTAATTAAGATCTACCATGACTTGAGAGAGGTTTATTGGTGGAGTGGAATAAAGAGGGGCATTGCTGCGTTTGTTTCTAAGTTTCCAAATTGCCAACAAGTTAAAGTTGAGTATCAAAGGCCATGTAGAGTAGCTCAGAATTTTGAGATTCCAGAATAGAAATAGGATATGATCAATATGGACTTCGTTACAGGCTTACCGAGGTCTCGCAGACAACATGATTCTATTTGGGTTATAGTTGACAGAATGACTAAATCTGTGCACGTTTTGATAGTAAAGATGACTGATAAAGCCAAGGATTATGCCCCACTATACATAAGAGATATTGTTAGACTGCATGGAGTTCCTTAGTTGATCATCTCAGATAGAGAAGCCCAATTTAATGCACAATTTTGGAGATCTTTCTAGAAATGCTTGGGTTCAAAGGTGAATCTTAGCACCGCTTTTCACCTTCAGACTGATGGCTAGGCAGAACGCACAATTCAGACCTTGGATGATATGTTGAGAGCCTGTGTTGTTGAATTCAAGGGTATTTGGGATGATTATTTACCTATGATTGAGTTTTCTCACAACAACAACTTCCATTCGAGCATTCAGATTACTCCATATGAGGCCCTCTATGGGAGAAGATATAGATCGCTGATTGGATAGTTCAATGTAGGTGAAGCAGGATTGATTGGACCAAATTTGGTACACCAAGCTATGGAGGAAGTAAAGATCATCAAAGCGAGATTGAGAACTGCCCAGAGTCGCCATAAGTCCTACATTGATGTTAGGAGAAGGGACCTAGAGTTCGAAATGAATGATTGGGTATACTTAAAAGTGTCACCCATGAAAGGTGTAATGAGATTCAAGAAGAAAGGGAAGTTCAGTCCTCGATACATTGGTCCTTAACGAATTGTGAAGAGAGTGGGAAATGTAGCTTATAAGTTGGAGTTACCACAAGAGCTAGCAGCCATCCATTCGGTCTTTCACATTTCTATGGTTAATAAGTGTTTGGGAGACCTGTCCTTGGTTGTACTTGTTAAATGCATTGGAGTGAAGGATAGATAGAGTTATGAAGAGATCCCAGTCCAAATCCTTAATCGTCAAGTTTTCAAGTTGAGAACTAAAGATGTTGTATCTGTAAAAGTATAGTGGAGAAGTCAATCTATTGGAATTTGGAGTAAAAAATTATGGCCATTTTACTGAACATTGCTAGAGCAGAGTAATTCCATAAATCCATATACGGGTCATGGATTGAAGTACGACCCATAAAGTTAGGTTTCATGGAAAAGTTCAGAAGATCAAATTTTGAGCCTAGACTTCACGAATCCATATACGGGTCGTAAAGCCTTTTGCAGGTGGTAGATTGGTCTTGTGAAAAGTTCCAATAGCTCCAAAATTTCGACAAAACTTTTACGGAAGTGTCCCACGGGTGGTGGAAGTTTCCATGGGCCATAAATGGGCCCGTGGATGACTTTTGACAATTTTTTCTAAAGGGCTATATTGGTGTTTTACCACCCTTTTAAAGCCAAGACTTGACCTTTTTATACCTAAACAAGTCCTAAAACCTATCAGATCACCTTTTTTATGCTAAAACTCATCCTTTGAACGTAGAACAAGATTTAAAGGGAGAAAAAGGCTAGGGTTTAAAGCATAAACTTGAGAGTTCTTCCAAGCAGTTCCAAAATCCAAATTTCCAAGTATTTAAGGCTTACCAAAACATGGATTTTGTTCTTCTATGTGCCCCATAACCCTAATTAATGGAGTTATGATGGAATTGATTTTCCCATAGATGGTTTTTGAAAGTTTTTTTAAAATTCTAATGTAATTCTATAAAATTTAGCATGAACTACTATTTTTATGAATTAAATACTTGAATTAGGTGATTTTACTTATTTACATGAACCCTAGCATGAATTCTTGTTATCTTTACCTATTTTACTTAAATGTGTATGCATGAGTATAAAATTGAGCCTAATGAGACTATGAAGTCCCTAAGTGTTGTAACTTTACTTTTGTTTTCCTGAATAATATAAGTAAAATGATACATAAAAGAGTCCTTATGAGTTGAGAGATGAACTTTAAAAGAATGAAATCAAAGAGTTGATGGTAGATCTGATGAATTGAGTTGATAAATGTCCAATGAGACTAGATGAATGAGCTAACCTTTGGGTTGATGTCTTATGAGCGTAATAAGTCTTGGGAGGAGTATTGAGCACTAAATTGAGTAAGAGTAAGTTCAACTAAAACTCAATAACTACGTGGCCAGTATAGAAGAGGATTGAACTATAAAATTGGATATTTCCCAAATGTCTCAAAAAGAGGACTTGATGTTACTATTATGGATCCACTGATGGGATATCCTTTACCCTGATAAGGTATTTGATGGATGTGGCAACGACATCACTTCATTGTATCATTACCGACTCATAGGTGATGGTTATCGGTTAGAGAAACTCCCACAGGCCTTGATAGTACTCTGAGTAGGTTGGATTAGATGGTACATGAGTGGTCATTGTCTAAACTATTTTTCTTACCTTAGACTCTTGACTTGATGATTCAGCTTCCTATTTCTTGAGTTGAGTTATTTTGAGTTGATGTTATCTTGTCTTTACTTGTTTTATTCTGCCATTTTACATAACAGTGCATTCCATGTACTGACTCCTATTTGGGCTTACTTCTTTTCATGATGCACAGACAGGTACTAGCGGTCATCAAAAATCGTATAGTTGAGGACCTATTACATTAAGCTGATTGGTGAGTCCTCCTGTACTTTCAGAGGATGACATGTTTAATCTTTTAACTTTTAGTTTAGACTTTTTATTTTATGTTTTGAGGTAGCCATGGACCTGTCATTGACACCACTTAGTCAGATATTAAGAGGCTTCATAGACTATACTGTCGAGTTGTGATTGGATGTTATGTTTGGCTAGTTTCTTTCACACTAGTCTTACTTAGTTTATGGATAGATTGTTTGACCTTGATTTTCATATTATCATTTCATTTTATTGGGTATTCTTTGTTATTGATGTCTTCCACTATTAGGTTGTGATTGAACAAAAGTGATAAAATCGAGTGGTTTATTTGGGGACTAGCAATAGTCTTTGAGTGCCAGCCATATCGAGGGTACTCTCCCGGGGCGTTATATTCAAAGTATTTTAAGCTACTTAAAGTGTTGTATTGAGTTCGTCCATGCGGCCTTTTGTCTACATGAATCAAATTTTTGAATAAGAATTGAGTATTGAAAACACCATGATCCTAATCTTTGGATTTCTTGATTTTATTTTGAGTCCTCATGTGTATATATGAATGAATTGATACATTGCATTGTTGTTTATATAAAATTAGGGTACTAGTTTTACGCTTGACAATATGAACCCTAAATTATATCATCTATGTAATTCTTGTTGCATTGACTTGATTTAAATTGTGATTGTTATTATTCAGATTGAATAAATTAAGCATGATGAGCATCTTACATATATTTTGTGAAAAGCATGATTGACAGTTCTAACTGGTTGAATGATTGGATTAAGCTTGATTGGAGTAAAACATAAAGAGTTGATTGAGTTGATTGACATGAGCATGTTTTAGTCTTGGAAGGAGTATTGAGCACCGATATAGCAGTGAGTATATAACTACTCTAATGCAACACCCTCTAAGTAATTCCACCTAGTCTAATGTAAATGCCCAGGAGAAGTTGAGAAAATTATTGAGAAAAAACTCTTTGGAAGAAACCACGAAGGGTCATCAATAGCCCGTAGAATGATCTATGGCCTGTAGATAGGACCTTCTAGATTCCTCAGTGGTTTAGTAAAAGTTTTTCTAAGTGTGAGGCCTATGTACGAGTCTTTCTGCAAACCATACTCTAATCGACGAGCTGTAGAATGTGTTTTTCGGTTTCGAAAAATCAACTTTGTGGATATCATACCATGAGTTACCAGGATAGTCTATCACTCATATAAAACCCATATAAAGGGGTTTTGTAAGTCGCATGTCCAATTTCTAGTAACTCAATTTTTGGAGACCATCATCTATGAGAGACCACTTACAGCTCATAAGTGGAACCACAACTCTTAAGTCAAACCACGACCCGTAGACAGGGTTTTGTGGTTTCCTTTGGCAATTTTAAGAGGGGAATTCTTGTCTTTTTCTATATTTTTTAATTAAAACCATGGCATTTTAGACCTTTTTAGGTCATTTATCAGTACCCTAGGTGTATGATTCCTCATTATATACTTAGAAACCTTGAGAGCATCGAAAAAGGGAGAAAAGTGAGGGTTTTGAGTTCAAGCTTGAGGATCGTCAGAGAGTTAATTGTTCCTCCTAATTTCAGGTATGTAAGGCTTCCTAAAGGGTAGGACTGAGTCCGTCTATGTGCCTTTTCATTTACTAGGGTTGAGTTACGTATAAGAATTGAGTATTGAAAATATCATGATACTAATCTTTGAGTTGCTTGCATTTATTTTGGGTTTCTATACATATTTATGAATGAATCAATGAGTTATATCTGGTCATATGAAATTAGAGAATAAGATTTGCATTTAGTCCCATGAACTTTGAATTATATCATTCTACATAACCTTTATTGCATTGATTGGACTAAGACCACGATTCTGATTGTCTGAGTTGAGCAATTTGAGCATGACTGAGCATATTATCTATATACATGCATATCTAATGAGCATCTTACTTGTTTTATGTGATGAGCCTGGTTGAGTAGTCTAAATGACCATTTGCGTTTGAGCTAGAGTCTTGATTGTATACGTGATTGATCACCCTGATTGGTTGAGTTGTTGAGTGAATGAGTTAAGTTGATTGGAGAAAATCCAAAGAGATGAGATTTGAGTTTATTGGCATAAGCATGTTTTAGTCTTGTGAAGAGTATTGAGAACCAATCTGGGAGCGAGTAGGTAACTACTTTAACTCATAAACTATGTTGCAAGCGTAGGATAGTTGTACCATTAATTTGGATGACTCATGTCCAAAAAAGATGGAAATTTATTTTTGATCCAAGAGAGAGTTGATCGTCCTCTACCTTGACAAGTTTTGGATAGGCGTGACAACGATGTCACTTTTGTTGTACATCACCAAACAAAAGGTGGTGGGATTGGATATCGGTTAAAAGAAACTCCTAAGAAACACTTGATTGAGCATATAATAGTTTAAACTGAGTTGCATAATAATTAGTCTATTTTCAAAGCATGGTTTTAAACTTCAAACTTGCATATTCATTGTGCTGAGTTATGAGTTGTTGAGTGGATCTTCGAGTCAACTTGACTGATTGAGTTAAACCTTTGCTGTTATTTTTGAGCCATTTTATATACCAGTACATTCCATGTACTGATGTCTATTTCGGTGTATATCATTAGTGATGCAGATACATGTGATAGAGGGTTGAGCTAGCTCATCATTGAGGTCCAGCTTCTTGATTCAAGATTGGTGAGCCCTCCTTTCCATCCAGAGGATCCCTTTTATCTTTTGTTGAGTATTTTATTTCCTATGATTTGGGTAGCCATGGCCTGCCATGGTACCTTCTAGAAAATTTAGATAGAGGCTTCATGGACTAGATTTGGGGATTATTAATGTGGATGATGTATGACTAGTTTCTTTCATACTAGTATTGATTATTTTGAGTTAGAATTGTTGACATTTATTTAATTATAGTCTTTTCTTAAGTATTTTATTTTGTTGTCAAGTTTGATGTAATGATGAGGCTAGGTAGTTCTCTTGGGGAATCAACAATGGTTCTTTAAGTGTTAGCCACACCAAGGGTTCTTGCCCATGATGTGACAAACTTGGTATCAAAGTATAGAGTTCAAGTATCCTAGGGGGTCTATGAAGTCATGTGTAGTAGAGTCTTGTTTATGGGTGTGTTGTGCACCACACATTATAAGCAAGAGGCAAAGCACATTAGGAATGGTCACAATGTTTTTGTGTACTAGGTTCGTGTGATAAAGTTTAACTCTATAAAGATCTTTTCTAATTCGTGCTTACACGTTTTCAAATCATGCCTCCTAAGTATACTTCCACCCAAAGAAGTACCCCATATGGTAACACTAAGAATATCCCACTAGAGGTGCCTGCTCAAATGGAGACAAGGGGTAGAGGTCGACCAACTAGAGCCACCAGAGTTCCACATATGCCTGATGCTCCACCTGCTCCTACTATAGAGGTTGGTTTCATAGAGGCTATTACTATGCTCACCCAATTAGTAGCCTCCTAGAGTAGAAATCAAAGTTCACAAGTTCCTAGTTCTAGTTCCCAAGAGCCAACTGCTGCAATTAGACTTAGAGATTTTCTGAGGATGAACCCATCAGTCTTCACAGGGTCTAAGGTTGAGGAGGACCCCCAAACCTTCATTGATGCGATGTGGAAATTCCTGAAATCCATGTAGGCGATTGAGACTAAGAGAGTTGAGCTTGCTTCCTATTAGCTTAAGGATGTGACAATCATTTGGTATAACCAATGGGAAGAGGGTCGAGGTGAGGATATTGAGCTTGATAAGTGGAGTGAATTTGAGAGTGCCTTCCTTGATCACTTCTTTCCCCAGGAATTGAGGGAGGAAAAGATTGAAGAGTTCATGAACTTAAAATAGGAGGGGTTGATTGTTAAAGAATACAACCAAGTTCATTCAGCTATCTAGTTATGCCCCAGAAATGGTCTAGGACATGAGAGAAAGAATGAAGAAGTTCATATCTAAACTCGAAAAACATGTGAAGAAAGAGTCAAGGCAACATTGTTGATCCCAGACATGGACCCCTCTAGGCTTATGGTCTATGCACATAGAGAAGGATAAGAAGAGGGATAGAGAGGAGCATTTAAGCAAGAAGTCTAAGTCAACAGGGTCTGAGTCTACTCAGCCTAAGCAGAGTAAAGAAAACAAGTCCTACTTCCAAAAGAAGCCTTCGAGTTATGCATCATCTTCAGTGAGTGCATCAACTTTGAGTACCAGGTATGATCAGAAGTCCCAAGGTCAGCAAAACTTTAAAGCACAGGGTTCTTAGTCACAGACTAGTGTGACCCTTAGTTCAAAAGGGAAGCCAGCTTGTGGAAAATATGGCAAGATGTATTTAGGAGAGTGCAGAGAAGGAAGGAATGGTTGTTTTAAGTGCGGCCAGATGGGTCACTTTCAGAGAGAGTGTCTAATGTGGGGCAATAAGGCCCATTCTTCTACTACAACACTAGCCAATGATAATCGAAGAGGTGTTGCACCAGGGACAGGCGGTGGAATAAATTATTTATATAAAATGGTGAACCGATATGAGTAAGAGGCTGCACCAGATATTGTGATGGATATGCTTTGAGTTTTTACCTTTTATTGTTGTGCATTGCTTGATTTGGGTGCAACTCTGTCATTTGTGATGCCATATGTGGCCAGTAGATTTGAGATTCTTCATGAGTGTTTGCTTGAGTGCTTTGCTATTTTTACTCCTGTTGGTGAGTCTATTCAAGCTGAGAGAGTTTATAGAGATTGCGTAGTGTTCATCCATCGTAGGGATACTCTTGCTAATTTAATGGAGTTGGAAATGGTTGATTTTGACGTGATTCGTGGCATGGATTGACTTCATGCCTGCTATACCACCATTGATTAGAGGACTTAAATAGTCAAATTATAATTTCCACATGAGCTTGTTATAGAATGAAAAGGTAATTTTGTTGCGCCTAAGGTAAGTTTATTTCTTAAATAAAAGGCCAAAAAGCTAATCTCCAAGAGATGTATCTATCATCTCGTGAGAGTTAAGTCAGATGATATTGAGCCTCCTACCATTGAGTCCATCCCGATTGTGAAAGAGTTTCCTAAAGTATTCTTGAGGATCTTCCTGGAATCTCTCCTGATAGGGAGATTGACTTGGGAATTGATGTTCTCCTTGACACCCAACCTGTCTCCATTCTGCCGTACAGAATGACCCCTACTGAGTTGAAAGATTTGAAAGAGCAATTAAAAGATTTGCTAGAGAAGGGCTTTATTAGGCCGAGTGTCTCACCATGGGGTGCTTCTGTCCTCTTCGTGAGAACGAGTGATGGTTCCCTCAGAATGTCTATTGACTACTACCAGTTGAATAAGGTGACATTTAAGAATAAATATCTCATGTCGAGAATTGATAACTTATTTGACCAACTTTAGGGTGCCACTATTTTCTCCAAGATAGACCTGAGATCAGACTATCACCAGTTGAAAGTGAGAGAATGCGAAATCCCAAAAAAGATTTTTTGAATCCGATATGGTCACTTTGAGTTCTTGATAATCTTCTTTGGGTTAACAAATACACATGCAACCTTTATGGATTTGATGAATAAAGTATTCAAACTGTATCTTGACATGTTTGTTATTGTGTTTATCAATGATATTTTGGTGTATTCTAGAGATGAGGAGGAACATGCTAACCACCTTGGAATCACTTTGCAGATGCTCAAGGATAATAAGTTATATGCAAAAAATTTAAAGTGTGAATTTTTGCTCAAGTCTGTGACTTTTGTAGGCCATATTATCTCGGGCAATGGCATTTGAGTGGACACTCAAAAGATTGAAGTGGATAAGAGCTAGCCAAGACCTACCTCTCTGACTGACATAAGGAACTTCTTTGGTTTCGAGCTACTATAGATTTGTTAATGGGTTCTGTTGCATATCTGCACCATTATTTAGACTGACTCAGAAGAAGGTCAAGTTTTAATAGTCTGATAAGTGTGAGAAGAGTTTTCAAGAGTTGAAATAAGGTTGACCACTACCCCAGTGTTGACCTTTCCGAAAGGAACTGATGGATTTGTCATTTATTGTGATGCGTTGAGAGTGGGATAAAGATGCGTACTGATGTAAAAGGATAAAATTATTGCTTATGCTTCCAGGAAACTCAAGGTGCACCAGAGAAATTATCCCACACACAACTTAGAACTGGCAGTGGTGGTGTTTGCTCTCAAGTTTTTGAGTCACTACTTATATGAAGCGTATGTTGATGTCTTCATAGACAATAAAAGCCTACAATATGTCTTCACCCAGTAGTAACTCAATTTGAGGCAGAAGATGGCTTGAGTTACTAAAAAACTATGACATGAGTATCCTCTACCATCCAGGTAAAGCTAACATGGTTGCTGATGCTCTTAGCAGGTTATCCATGGGGAATACCTCTCATGTCAAGGAGAAGATAAAGGAGCTAGCAAAAGAGGTTCACATTGGGAGTTCAATTGGATGAATCTCGTAAAGGTGGAGTTCTTTTGCATAATGGGTCTGTATCATCTCTAGTGGTATAGGTAAAGGAGAAGAAAGACCAAGATCCTATTTTCTTACAATTGAAGGCAGGTGTACATAAACAGAAGGTAATGACGTTCGTCAAACGGGGACATGGAGTATTGATATATCAAGGCAAATTATGTGTTCCAAATATTAATGGTATTCAAGAAATGATCATGGACGAGGCCCATAACTCTAGATATTCTTTCCACCCAGGGTCAACTAAAATGTACCATGACTTGAGAAAAGTTTACTGGTGAAGTGGAATGAATAGGGGCATTGCTGAGTTTGTTTTCAAGTGCCCAAATTACCAATAAGTAAAACTTGAGCACCAAAGGCCTTGTGAGCAGTTTGGAAGTTTGAGATTCTAGAATAGGAGTGGGAGATGATCAATATGAAATTTATCACAGGCTTACCAAGGTCTCGCAAATAGCATGATTTAATTTGGGTGATAGTGGAAAGGATGAAAAAATTTGTGCACTTCTTGGCATTAAAGACGACTGACACCACAGAGGATTATACGTAATTGTATATAAGAGAGATTGTTAGACTGCATGGAGTTACCTTGTCTATCATCTCAGTGAAAGGAGCTCAATTCACTGCTCAGTTTATGGGATCCTTCTAGAAGGGATTGGGTTAGAAGGTGAACCTGAACACTACTTTCCACCCACAGACTGATGGCCAGGCAGAGCGCACTATTCAAACCTTGGAGGATATGTTAAGAGCCTGCATCATTGAGTTCCAAGGTAATAGGGATAACCATCTACCTCTGATTGAGTTCACCTATAATAATAGTTTCCATTCGAGTATTTATATGGCTTCATATGAGGCACTTTATAGGAGGAGATATAGATCACTAGTCTCTTGGTTCGAGGTAGGTGAGGTAAAATTTATTGGACCAGGCCTGATTCACCAAGATATGGATAAAGTGAGGATCATTCGAGAAAGATTGAAGGCTACACAAAGTAAATAGAAATCCTACATTGATGTTAGGAGAAGAGACCTATAATTCGAGGTCGATGATAGGGTATATTTGAAAGTGTCACCTATGAAGGTTGTGATGCAATTTGGGGAAAAAGGGAAGTTGAGTCCGAGGTACATTTTTCCTTATCAGATTGTAAAGAGGGTAGGTAATATAGCCTATGAATTAGAGTTACCCTAGAGTTAGCGCCCATCCATCCAGTGTTCCGTATTTCCATGCTTAAGAAGAGTTTGGTTAGAGTGAAGGAAAATTTGAGCTAAGGATATTCCCGTTAAAATCCTTGATTGACAGGTTCACAAGTTGAGGACTAAAGATATTGTATCTTTTAAGGTATTGTAGAGAAATCAGTTTGTAGAAGAAGCTACTTGGGAGGCTGAAGAGGATATGAAGGCTAAATATCCTTTATTTATTCCCACTTACTGATGATGAGAGACTTGATGGCAATGGTTTGCTCCTATTCTCTGAGCTCCCTTCTATTCTATGTTTGAATGACGATAGAGTCCTAGAATCTGATTGATGATTGGTTTTATTTGTTGATTAATTACTTGCTTGACTACTTAATTGATTGATTGTATGAGTGATTTGTGTACTGCTTGATTGATTAGAGTCTGTGATAGGATTTGTGCCTTGACTAGGTTCCTAGATTTCTCTTCATTCGATGACAAATGATTCCAAGAGGGAGATAATGTAACACCCCCTAATTTAGTTCACCTAGTCTGATGTAAATATCCAGGAGAAGCTGAGAAAATGACTGAGAAAAAAATCATTGGGAAAAATCATGAAAGGTCATCCAAGGTCCATAGATGGGACCTCGTAGAGGCCCTTGTGACTTTGTAAATTTTTTCTAAGTTTGAGGCCCATGTATGAGTCCTTCTACAGATCGTACTCCAATCCACAAGCTGTAGAATGGGTTTCATAGTTTGAAGTTCCAAAAAATCAACTTTTTGGATCTTGAACCCCGAGTTACCAGGACTGCCTATCACTCAATCTATGGTCTGTAAAAAGGGGTTTTGTAAGTCCCAGGTCCAATTTCCAGTAACTCAATTTTTGGATACCCTCATCTACGAGAGGCCACTTATGGCCTGTAAGTGGAACCACAACCCGCAAATGGGGTTTTGTGGTTCTCTTCGGTAGTTTGAAGAGGGATATTATTGTTTTTACTAACCTTTTTAATTAAAACTCACAATGTTTTGGACTTAATTTAGGTCCTTTATCAGTACCCTAAGTGTATTATTCCTCATTATACACTTAGAAACTTTGAGAGCATCGAAGAAGGGAGAAAAGTGAGGGTTTCAAGTTTAAGCTTGAGGATCATCAGAGAGTTGATCGTTCCTCCTAATTCCAGGTATGAAAGGCTTCCTAAAACATAGGAATGAGTTTGTCTATGTGCCCTGTCATTTACTTGGGTCAAGTTATGTATAGAAATTGAGTATTGAAAACCTCATAATCTTATTCTTTGAGTTGCTTATATTTATTTTGGGTTTCTATACATATTTATGAATGAATCAATGAGTTATATGCCGGTCATATGAAATTGGAGAATAAGATTTGCATTCATTCCTATGAACTTTGAATTGCATCATTCTATATAACCTTTGTTGCATTGATTGAATTGAGACCATGATTGTGATTGGTTGAGTTGAGCAATTTGAGCATGAGAAGCATATTAGTTGTATACATTCATATCTAATAACCATCTTATGTGTTTTATGTGATAAGCCTGATTGACTAGTGTCTAAATAACTGTCTGAGTTTAAGCTAGAGTCTTGATCATATGAGTGATTGATCACCCTGATTGGTTGAGTTGTTGAGTGAATGAGTTGAATTGATTGGAGGAAATCCAAAGAGATGAGATTTGAGTTGATTGGCAGGAGATAGTTTTACTCTTGGGAAGAGTATTGATCATCAATATGGGAGCGAGTAGGTAACTACTGTAACCCATAGAGTACATTGCAACTGTAGGATAGTTGCACTATTAATTCGGGTGACTCATGTCCCAAAATCGTTGACATTTATTTTGGATCCAATAGAGAGTTGATCATCCTTTACCTTGACATATTTTTGACGGGCATGGCAACGATGTCGCCTTTGTTTTACGTCACCAAATAAAAGGTATTGGGATTGGATGTTGGTTAAGAGAAACTCCTAAGTAACACCTGATTGAGCATATAATATTTTAAACTAAGTTGCATAAGAATGAGTCTATTTTCAAAGCATGGTTTTAAACTTCAAACTTGCATATTCATTGAGTTGAGTTATAAGTTGTTGAATTGATCTTTGAGTCGAGTTGACTGATTCAGTTGAGCCTTTACTGTTTTCTTGAGCCATTTTACATACTAGTATATTTCATATACTAACGTCCATTTGGGCCTGCATTATTAATGATGTAGATACAGGTGATAGAGGACTTCAACCAATGTATCATTGAGGTCCAATTTCTTAATTTCAAATTTGTGAGCCCTATTTGCTATCTGGAGGAGCCTTTTTATCTTTTGTTGAGTGTTTTATTTTTTTTATTGGGGTAGCCATGGCCTATCATGGTACCTTCTAAAAAGTTTTGATAGAGGCTTCATAGACTAGATTTGGGATTGTTGATATGGATGATGTCTGACTAGTTTCTTTTACACTAGTCTTGATTATTTTGAGTTAGAATTGTTCATATTTATTTAATTACAGTCTTTTCTTGAGTATTTTCTTCTACTGTCGAGTTTGATGTGATTATGAGTCTAGGTGGTTCTCTTAGAGAATCAACAATGACTCTTAAAGTGTCGGCCATTCTAAGGGTACCCGCTTAGGGCGTGACATCTAACCCACAAACTACGTTGCCCACGCAGGATATTTCCACCACTAATTCGGGCGACTCAAGTCCTAAAAAGATAGACATTTACTTTGGATCCAAGAGAGGTTTAATCGTCCCTTACCTTGGCAAGTATTCGGGGCATGGCAACGACATCGCCTTCATTGTGCATCACCAAACTAAAGGTGGTGGGATTGGATGTCAGTAGAGAAACTCCCAAGCAACACCTGAAAGAGCATATAATTTTTTCAATCTAGTTGCATAACACTGAGTCTATTGTCAAAGCATAATTTTCTCTTAAACTCTATATTTATTGAGTTGAGTCACGGATTGGTGAGTTGATTTCTGAGTTGAGTTGGCTAATTTGAGTTTGAGACTTAATTATTTTCTTAGCTATTTTACATACCAGTATATTTCATGTACTGATGTTCATTTGGGCCTACATCGTTAATAATGCAGATACATATTATAGAGGTCTTCAACAAGTACATCTTTGAAGTCTAGAGTCTTTCTTCCAGATTTGGTGAGCCCTCCTTGCTACTTGGAGGAGCTCTTTTATCTTTTATTGAGTATTTTTATTTCCTTTGCTTGGGGTAGTCATGGCCTTTCATGGTACCATCTAGGCAATTTAGATAGAGGCTTCATAGACTAAATTTGGGATTGTTGATTTGGATATTGTCTGACTAGTTGTCTTCCGACTAGTCTTGATTTGTTTTGATTTAGATTACTCATATTTAGTTATTGATAGTCTTTTCTTGAGTATTTCCTTACACTTTTGAGTATAATGTGAAGATGAGGCCAGATGGTTTTCTTGGGGAATCAGTAATGGTTCTTTAAGTCCTAGCCATGCCAAGTGTATCCTCTGGAGGCGTGATAGGAGGTTGGATTATGTGCCTAAGGTGGATGACTTGATTAGATTGATTCTTTAGAAGGGTCATTGTACTCATTATTATGTCCATCTGGGGGCAACAAAGATGTTGTAACGACCCTCAATTTAGGAGCCTAAAAGCGCATAAAATATTGTACAGAAAATGACCTGGGGTCATTTTATGAAACCAATTTATGACCCGTAGATGGGATAACGACCCATAGGTTGTCCTCATAAATATGAAATTCAGGAAAGGTAAAATGTTTTCCAAGTATGGGGCAACCCACGTACCCAATGACGACCCATAGGAAGTTTGATGGCTCATAGATAGGGTCGTAGGTAAGGGTGCCAAACATGAAGGAAATTTCAAGTTTTTGGAAGGTGACCTATGATTAACAACATGATCCATAAACCATTCCATGACCCATAGAAAACCTTCATGGATAAGGTTCAGGAAAGTGAGAAATTGGCTAAGTATAGAAGGACTCTACGAGTCCAACCATGAACTGTAAGTCAAAGGATGACCCATAGAAAAGGGTTTCATGGTTTGGGTTGACAAACTAGTTTTTGAAGATTGGAAAAGGAGAAATGGATAGATAGGACTACGTTCTGTGGTTCAAACTATGCCCAATAATTGAACTTTCATAGATCTCTTCTGGCAATTTTAATGAAGGGCAATTTTGCCATTTTCATAACTTCTAATCCTATATGATGTCAATTGTGGAATTCTAAGCCCCCTAAAACAGACTTTAAAACGCTAAGGACCTTTGTCTTTCTTTCATTCTCTCATTCCCAAAATTTCTAAGGCAAAATACTCTCTTTAGAAAGGTCAAGGCAAGACTAGGGTTTTTAAGTTCTTCCCAAATGATTCAAGCTTTGCTTCATGGAGACTAATTGAGGTATGTGAGTTTGATTTGTGGGTCTCCTTTCACCCATAAAGTCCTACATAATGTCTTTTACCTTTTCTTTAAGTTCCTTCAAGTTACCATGCATACTAATAATGATTTCATGATATTTTATGTTATTAAATGATCTTAATGATATCCTACGATATTTTACTAAGTATTTATACGTATTTAAGTTAATGATGATGACCCCAATGATGTGGGTTTAAGTATTGAATTATGGGTTATTTTACCATGTTTTTAATGAGCATAGTTTCCATGATTACATGATTTTGTGATTTATGATTGTTCCAACTCAAAGGCTTAGCCCACCTAGTTTCAAGTCAAGTTTTGCATGTTTTATGATAAATATTAAGGCACTAAAGAAAGGCTTTAAACTTATGATTTTTCAAATATATAAGCATGTTGACAATTACCCTAAAGATATTTAAGAAGGTCCCCAAGATGAAAGGACAATACTCACTTGGTGGTACCTCAAGTTTGAGCTACTCTTAAGATTGCTACTTATGATTCTAAGTGTCAAAAATTGACTAAGTATATATTTTAGAGATTCTATGGGATGACTTATCACCAAATGTGATATTGAGGTGGGATTTGGTAAAGGAAACTTAATATCAACCCTTTGTCTCATTAACTATGTACCACCGTAGGAACCCTTCT
The DNA here is from genome assembly GCA_038996855.1 of Solanum aculeatissimum. Classification (NCBI taxonomy): domain Eukaryota; kingdom Viridiplantae; phylum Streptophyta; class Magnoliopsida; order Solanales; family Solanaceae; genus Solanum; species Solanum aculeatissimum. The sequence continues at coordinate 33,545 of JBCEWC010001395.1, forward strand.
TGGCTAGGTTAGTGGATCCACGTAGGCCATTTATGCTATATAAATATGTATGCTAAGTGATAGTGTTCCACCCAACAAGTGGTCTCCCCATGTCAACATAGAGGGTTATGTTGGATTCCATTTACTAGCTAACATGGTCTTATATGTTGGTTAAGGTCTTTCCCCACAAGTTTATGATCCTATGACATGGTTCCATCATATGTGTTCTCTATGTGCATGACCTTACTCATCTTGATATGATATTCCTTGTGCATGTTTAAGCTCATATTTAAAGTTCCATTTATCATCCCATGTATGTTTATCTTTACTTATGAATGATGGCATTACAATTTCAAGTTTGCATTGAACCTCACATACTTACTACATTCCAAAAGTACTAACACATAATTTTTCTACATGATTTAACAATGTAGGGATAGGTTCTCCTCCACTGGCTCGTGGATAGTTTTCAGGCGTTTGAGACTAGTACCTTTGTGGTGAGCCCTTAGTTTAGGTCTCTACCATTTTCTATTCTAGCTTGTATTTTATTTTGAGACTATGTATATGTTTCCCTTTCGATGTTTTCACTTTCTATATGTTGTTAAATATTAAAGTCTTTTCTATTTAATAGGGGTCAATCGTTGACCGGTCGATCCATCCATGGTTGGATGGTACGATGTTTGGACAAACCGTGCTTTCATATATGATTTTTAATGTTGCTTCATTGTCATAAATCATCCATACATCCTTCCCCATTCCATTTTCACATTTCTTTATGTTTTATGCCTATTAGTGCTTGGCATATTTAAGATGTCTTGGATGGGTTCCTTCAGGTATCTCATTCATCGTGTGATGACTAGGCCCCTAGGTCGGGTCGTTACAAATGTATCTAATGTGCCGCCAAAGTATTGTACTTTTAATGCTTTAAACATAGAATTTTGTGTGTTCGTAAAGCGATGTTAGTAGGTTTGATATGTTTTTGTGTTGATTTTATAGGATTACAGGAATCGGGATGATTTTGGGCAAAGTGTTGCAGATAGCTAGTTTTTGATGTTCTACGAGGCCTTCTATGGGTCGTGGTTCATTCCACAAGACATAGATAGGTTTTGTAGGATAGACCCAGTGAAGGGCTAATTTTCAGAGGTTAAGACTATGTGATACCAGACGGGCTATAGACTATTTGATAGCTCGTATACGTTTTTGTGTTTTTGAGATTAGAGAATGTGAATAAGTGCTAGACCGTTACTAGACGAAGGCTCCCATGGGTCGTAAGTGAAGTAACGGGTCATAGTTCAGTTTGTGCCTTGAGGATCATAGATTCTGAAGATATGCTAAAGAGAGACCAGATGAGACCCCTCACGGGTCGTAAGTTCGAAGATGGTCTGTAGGAAGGATTCGTATGTTGAATACAAATTTTTAGTAGGAAAATCTGTGAATAGCAGGTATGGGTCATGATTTCGTAAACGACCCGTAACCTTGTTCGTCTGAGGCCCCAATTCTAGTTTTCCTATTTCATTTTGGATTTGGTTTCCTTGTATTATAAATAGGTTTTTAGGGTTTTATAGATCGAGAGAGAAGTTAGAACGTCCAGAACGCATTACTTGTGATTACTACATTGATCTTGTTGATTACTTTGGATATTATTTTTGGATTATAACATCGTGATTTTTGTGAACATTTTGGATTTGTTGTTCTTTAATTCACCATTGTAAGTGTTTAATTACGAAAATTCATAACATGATTTATTCATCTACAACAAACATGAGTAACTAAACCACAATTAGAGTTGTGGAAATCATGAAGAACTAACAAAGTAAAAACTCAAATAATTCATAATCCTTGGAAAGTGTGCATGCATGCATTATTTATCCCTTTTCTATGAATGCTTTTTAACGAATGCATACGTTAGAACTCGCCTAATTCTTACTTAATAGATCAAGGGGGTAATGAATGGGGTAAGAGATATGTAATAGGATTTGATGTGATTACTCTCGTCTAATCAACCTGAACGAATCAAGGGATGGTTGTACTGGGACAATGTAAGGGATAATAAAGCACAACCGGGGATGGATTAAATCACATAGTGAAATTTATCTAGCGCCTAAATCAAAGGATTAGGTGAACATAACTTGCTAGTTCTGCATGCTACATACTAGAAGAGTTTATGATTATCTGGTTACACTAAGTTAGGAATTCGTGGGGAACGTAATACCTTAGTTACTTCTATCATTGATTTCACAACACTTGCACTTGATTGTTTGTTGTAGTTTAGGATTAATTATTGCATTTTACAAAAAAAAAAAACTTTCGGGAGATAAGTAGATTAATTCATCTTAATTTCTTTAATTACTCCAAGTCTAGACCTTATTCCTCTTGGGATTGACCCTAACCACTGTTAGGATCTCTATTTGAACAGCGACTGCTTATACCTTAATTGGGAGGTATTGTTTGGGCGTGATCAAATTTTAGCATCGTTGTCAGGGAATATGGATTTTAGACTAGTTTAATTAGGGAGATTTATGAGTTAATTCTTATTTTACTTTTTTTTGTTTTTCTTTCAACATACAGGTGTAGTGTATGCCTAGTCCTTGAAGTCGAGTCAATCCCTTGACTCCATTTAATCCAGAGATCCAAAGCACATTATGAAGAATGACCCAAGACGATGTGAACAATGCTGCAAACATTGCACTCAATCAAAATGACTAAGACCCACCACCACTCGAGGATGTGACTCCACCACCACAGGATCTACAAGCTTTTGCTAATACATGGAATCAGTAGAGGCTTAAACCCATGACAGTGGATGTCATCAGAGCTATTGTGTTACCTCCTTTACAGACGATACTAAGTTTGTTGTTTTGAGTGGGTTGCTACAGGTATTCTAGAACAAAGGGTTGTTCATGGGCTTACCATCAGAGGATCCGCATAACCATCTGCACAATGTTGTATTTGTCTATAAGAGTATGATGGGAAATCAAAATCTGATCATGGATGTCGTTGGGCTCCGTGCCTTCCTATTACATCTTATAGGTAAAGCGATAATATGGTTATACAAACTTCCACAGGGTTCTATCACTACATGGGAAGAAATGTAGAAAGACTTTTTAGAGAGGTTCATTCCCAAGTCGAAGAAGTTAAAGCTGAAGGATTAGATGAATGACTTTGAGCAATTTCCTGGTGATTCGATTAGTACTACATGGGAGTGATTCACAAAGTGCTTGAGAATTGTTCTAGACCATAAGATTGTTGATGATTCCTTGGTGGAGATCTTCTATCAGGCATTGGATGATAATTGCAAAGCAGTGGCTAACACCATAACTGGAGGTTCGTTCTTGGTTTGCACTTTCCTAGTGGAAGCAGAGCAACTATAGAAGGTAGCAAAGACTAACCGTGCATGGGGATCAAGGAAAAAATTGACTACTAAAAGCTCTTTCTCAGTTAGTACCAATCCAGAGCAGACCACGATCAATGAGGATATGATGCAAATATTGGCTCTGATTAGCACAAATGTAGGGTTGTTCATGAATAAAAATTAGGAGTGACTTAACGCAATTAGTCAATAACTACCTCGTGCACCCATGTATAAGGAGCCATTTTATGAAAAAGGCACTTGCTTTGTGACTGATCAGATGGGGGGTTTATGGACCAACGCCTAAGGGTCTAATCAGGACTATTGGCGCAAAGGTCAAGGGAATCAAGGTAAGAACTATAATAGAGATAATGCATACAAGTTGGAAAATTGAGGTATTTATACAACAAAAAATAGAGGATAAGACAAAGATGGTGATTAGGATCACAGAGATGGGTATAGAAATCGTGTGTATGTGCCACCATAGTATCGTGATTCTGGGTATAGTAGTTCAAGAATTGAAGAGATGTTTGACAAGATATTGAAGAAGGTTTACACATAGGATGAGACCTTAAAGGGGATGAAAGCTGACATTTCAGGTAGTAATCATAAGATTGAGTCTTATTCTGTGGTATTAAGCATCTTGAGCAAGAATTTAGCCAGATGTCTACATAGTTGAACCAATATTAGAAAGGTATATTGCCAAGAAATACAGTGTAAAATCTAAAGAATGATGACCAGTGCATGGCAGTGATAACAAGAGGTGGTAAGTAGACGACCGACCCACCGATATTGGTAGATGATGATGAGGTTCGTGAGGAGACTATAGAGAGCAAGGATTTTGAGTCAGGGATGAAAAAGATAAGGATGGGGTGAGCAATGAAGTGGAGACATCAATGAAGTTGAAACCCATACCTAGGCCTCTACCTCCTTTTGCTTAGAGATTCAAGAAGGAGGAGGAAAGTAAGTTTCAAAATTTCATCTCCATGTTGAGATAACTATCTATCAACATTCCCCTTATTGACGCATTGGAGCGAATACCCGGGTATGCCAAGTTCATGAAGGACCTAGTGATGAAGAAGAGGATGGTGAGCTAAGTGCTCTCTCAAGAGCTTCATTATTGTGGTTCTATTACAACAAGGTCTTTCGTACAAAATAAAGAGGACCCCAGAGCATTTCCCATACCCTACACCATTTGAGATGTCAACTTTACAAAGGTGTTTTGTGACCTAGGAGCCAACATCAACTTATTGCCTCTTGAGGTGTTAAAGCATTTGGGCTTGAGAGCCCCTACACCAACAAATATGCGATTTTTAATGACTGAAAAGGACAGTGAAGAGGCATATAAGGATACTATGCGACATTTCAATAAAAGTGGAAAAGTTCATATTCCCCATAAACATTGTGATACTTGATTTTGAGGTTTACTTCGATGTCCCAATCATCTTGGAAAGGCCTTTCCTAGCCAATGGATGTGCACTAGTGGACATGGAGTTGGGCCAACTCATGTTTAGATTGAACGACAAAGAAGTTATCTTCAATATCCGTCAATCCATGAAGAGATCTGATGATCTGAAGGTGAATGGATGGACACTTGGTGATGTTTGAGTAATCAAGTAGCCTAACTCATGTTGTGACAATAAATCAGGTGCTACTTCGAAGACAACACAAGATATTTGTTGTAATTTTTATGTATTTGTTTTTATTTTTGCTTTTTGGACTCATAGGTGTTTACTTTTCATACTTTTAGTTGTAATTTTGGACTCATAGACTAGAGAACTATAGGGCAATAGTTTATTTGGTTGAGAATGTGTAGGAATAGGTTTTAAGCAACAAACTAGTGTAAAAAGGTGGGAAAAGTTGGTTTTACGACTGATTCTAGGGATTATGAATTACACCCCAACCTGTATACTGACATGTAGAACCATTTCCAGTAAGCAGAAATTTGTGTACTTGAATCCATGAGACAACTTTATAATCCGTAGGTATAACTAAAGGCTGTGAATGGGGTTCGTGGACTCAAGGTAAGCTTTTGGAATTTTACTAAGTGTTGGGGGCATTTACGAAGCAACCTACAAGTTGTATGTCAATCTATGGTCCGTAAGAGGATTCGGCCAAATCCCTAAACTATAAAATTTGAGACTAGGAAAGCAGGTCTTACGGGCCATAGAACCTCTTACAACCCGTAATTGGTATTTCAAAGGATCAAAGTCCCACTTATAGCGATCCCCATCAATGAAATAAAAGAAAGGTAATACTCATTACCCCTTACTTTCCTAATTATTTCCACAATAAATATCCATACCCTTCTTCCCCAAGTCCAATCACCTCCGATTTCTACCACCATAATTTCTGGCATAATTTTGGCCAATTTCTGGTGATGGAGTCACTATTTTGGCAATACTAGGGCTTCAAGATTTTTAGTTTTTTGCTAGTTTTCTCAGCTTTGCACTCACTAATTCGGTATGTACTCATCTTGAAACTTTATTTCTATTTAAAAATTTGTGGTATTAGGTTGGGAACTAATATGATTGAAAGTTATGATTTTCTTGCCCTAGTCTTTGGTGTTGCCTGGGCAGTGAGTTTCTTGAGTAATCATCAATGTTTGATTATGCATATTGGCTTTGGAAGGAGTTAATTGATGAGTTTATCTTTGTTTGGGGTTATACATTCCCTACTCGTCTGAATTAACTTGAATTACTTTACTAAAATTGATAGGGTAATGCACGAATTGCATAGTGGGATAATAAAATTGATCAAATTGGCCATAAAACAATTCTACTATTTTGAGTGTCATCATCCAAAATTGTGTGATCACTTGTCATCTGAATTATATTAAACTATCTTGTTAAGATCGATTAAGTGGTTGCGTGAATTAAATGATAATGCAAAATATTTGATCATATGGTGGTTGTCGTGATGTTTGCATGTATCTAAGTGAATTGATGATTGAGAGGTAGTATCGTGAATTAATCATGTTTGGGTTTTGGGTTAATTGGTGGAAATTTGTGTATATTTATATTGTGTTGGTTTTGAATACATGGAATACATATTAAATGTGTTTGACTTGGTTTGCATGACATTGCTTTGATGTCATTTGTTTTTGTGTATCCTACCACTTATACCCTAGTCATTGTGTTTGTGAAGACGTTAATTTTAACTTTACTAGAGACGTTGTTGACTTGTAAGTATATTTTGACAAACAGAATCGAATGGTGAATTGAGAAATATTAGGTTGTTGTTTTTCAATAGCATGAGGGTCTTTCAAAGCCCGTGGATTAGTCTATGGACCGTAGTTACCCCTCGTAAGTTGAGATCAACAATTTTGTTTTTTTGGGATGTTACCAACGAACTTACTTATGGGTCGTAGTTTAGACTATGGCCTATAAAAAAGGTTCATAGGTTCCGTACCTATATGAATAATAGTCTGACATTATACCTACGACCCAGTCTATAACTCGTAGTCAATTCTACGAGTCATGACTGGGCTCATAAGTTCATTTCAAGTAACTTGATTCACTGTACCCTATTTCCTACGAAGACAATCTACGACCTGCAATCTACCATACGACCCGTAGGTGAGCCTTCATAGGTTCTTCTATGGCTATTTTTGTTAACTTTTGGTTTTCTTTTTTGTACTCATAGGACTCATGTATGCTTCTATAGTTGTGCTTTCAGGTACTACAGCTCCCCATCCCAAACAAGATGAGATATAGTCTGTCACGACCTGGATATGGGCCTAGATGTGACATGGCAAAGGAGAACCCGAAAGTCCTCGATCAAGTCATCATAGCATCATCACACACTGTAATGACCCGCAAATTTTTGAAAACTCCTTATGGCTGGTCTTGTATGATGTTATACTGGTCATGATTGAGTTTTGGTAGCCAGGGTTGATTTTAAGTGGCAGAACGCAAAACGGATCATTTGGTGGCCTAGAGAGGCCGTCTGAATAGTAAACTTTGAGGTAATATAAATTTTGATGCCGATTTAACTGTGTGATCTTCTACATATCAAATTGAATCTCTTTGCGGTATCTTTGCAACGCAACTGGTTTCACTTGATTCGAAGTTCGTATGAGGAAGTTATGGCCAAATTAGTAAGACTGCCTAAAATTCGGAAGACATTGGAAATAGGCCCTGAAAATGACCCAAGGCAAGGACCACGGACCGTGTGAGGGTCCAAGGTCCATGTGGGGGTCCTTTCCATTGTCCAATGAGGTCTGGGTGGCCAGGATCCACCCCATGAACCAAGTCATGGCTCACGGACCACCCCACGGCCTGTGAGACCTCAAACGGTCCGTGTGGGTGGCCATTGAGTGGGGCAGAGGGCTGGACAACTTGTGGGGTTGATTCTTGGGCCAAGTGTGGCTCCACAGAACACTACACGGTCCGTGTGAAGCCACACGTCCCGTGAACCCCCTCGTCAAGTGGTCCAAAAAGTCCCCCAAAAGTTCGAGTCGAAAGAAATTCTAAGGCATGGCTCACGGACACTTACATGGCTAGTGTGTTGTTGGATGGCCACTGTAGCTGCTCCGTGTGACCCTATGAAATAGTTAAATGTCTGTTTGATTAATGTTATTTTCGTGATTTAATTAATCCCTAGGCCCCTTTTTGGTTTCCAAAAGTCCCCTAAACCCTAAAACAAGACCCTAACCCTTATTCATCTATTCTAACATTCTCAAGACTTCATCAAATTCTCTCAAGCCTCTTGATCACCATTGTT
>JBCEWC010001396.1:0-41595 GCA_038996855.1 Solanum aculeatissimum
TTATCCCACGGTTCCTAGTGCTGCCTGGGGCTCGAGGAAAATTTCTTGAAAAATTATATCGAGGGATCTGTAATGAGCCAGGAAAGAGGCCCAGGTGGCCTAGCGAAGTTGGACATAGCTTGGTAGGATTTTATGGGCGAATGAACAGGAAATAGGCGATTTGGGTAGTTTTTCGTAGGTGTTAGCCCACAGTTCTTGGCACTGCCCGGGGCTCGGGGCCAACCTTCCAAAACAATTATACCGAGGGGTCTGTAATGAGCTAGGAAAGAGGCCTAAGTAGCTCGTAGGGGTTGGAGATAGTCTGGTAGGATTTTATAGGCCAAAGAAAAGGAAACGGGCGATTTGGGCAGTTTTTCGTGGGTGTTAGCCCACGGTTCCTGGCTTTACCCGAGGCTCGGGGCCAACTTTCCTGAAAAAATTATATCGAGTAGTCTATAACGAGCCAGGTAAGAGGCTTAGGTAGCTCGATAGGATTGGAGATGGTTTGGTAGGATTTTATGGGTCAAGGAACAGAAAACAAGCGATTTCGGTAGTTTTTCATAGGTGTTATCCCACAGTTTTTTGCGCTACCCCGGGCTCAGGACCAACTTTCTCAAAAAATAATATGAGTGGGTCCATGACGATCCCGCCAAGAGTCCCAAGTTGCCCGGCGGCACCGACGGCCGCCTAGTAGGATTTTGAGGGCCAAGGAACAGGAAACAGGCGATTTTGATAGTTTTTTGTAGGTGTTAGCCAACAGTTCTTGGCGCTGCCCGGGGCTCGGAGCCAACTTTCTCGAAAACTCATATGAGAGGGTCCATAACGAGCCCGCCAAGAGTCCTAGGTGGCCCAACGACACCAAACGATGCCTGATAGGATTTTCTGGCCAAGGAACAAGAAATAGGTGATTTCGATAATTTTTCGTGAGTGTTAGCCCACGGAATATAGGGTTGTCGGGGGCTCGAGGCTAACTTTCTCAAAAACTTATACGAGTGCTTCCGTAACAAACCCGCCAATAGACCTAGTAGGCCTGGCGGGGCTAGACAATGTCTGGTAGGATTTTATGGGTCATGGAACAGGAAACAACTGATTTCGATAGTTTTTCATGGGTGTTAGCTCACGGAATCTGGGGTTGTCGGCGGCTCAGGCCAACTTTCCCAAAAAATGATACTAGTGGATCCTTAACGAGCCTGCCAAGAGTCCCAGTAGGCCCAAAGGTGTCGGATGACATCTGGTAGGATTTTATGGGTCATGGAACAGAAAACAGACAATTTCAGTAGTTTGTCGTGGTTGTTAGACCACAGAATCTGGGGTTGTCGGGGGCTCGGGGCCAACTTCCTAAAAAATTATATGAGTGGGTCCGTAAAGAGGCCGCAATCAGTCTCAGTAGTCCTAGCAGGGCCGGACAACTCCTAGTAGGATTTTATGGTCCAAGGAATAGGAAACTGGTGATTTTTGTAGTTTTTTGTGGGTGTTAGCCCACGAAATCTGGGGATGCTAAGGATCGAAGCCAACTTTCCCAAAATAATATACGAGTGGGTTCATAACGAGCCCGTCAAGAGTCCCAGTAGGCCCGGCGGGGCTGGACGATGCCCAGTAGTATTTTTTGGGCCAAGGGGGTGTCAACGTCTTGGGGCCAACTTTCTTGAAAAATTATACGAGTGAGCCTGTAACTAGCCCTGTAAGAGTTTCAGTAGGCCCAGCGATGTCGGACGATGCCCGGTAGGATTTTATGGGCCAAGGAACAGGAAACAGGTGATTTAGACAATTTTTCGTGGGTGTTAGCTCACGGAATCTGGGGCTATCTGGGGCTCGGGGACAACATTCTTGAAATATTATATGAGTGGGTCCGTAATGAGCAAGATAAAAGTCCCAGTAGGCCTGGCGGGGCCGAACGACGCCCGGTAGGATTTTATGGGCCAAGAAACAGAAAATTGGTGACTTCGACAGTTTTTCGTGGATGTTAGCCCATGAAATCTGGGGTTGTGGGTGCTCGGGGCCAACTTTCTCAAAATATTATACGAGTGGGTCCGTAATGAGCCCACCATGAGTCCCAGTAGACCCGGCAGGGTCGAACATCGCTTGGTAATATTTTATGGGTCAAAGAACAGGAAATAGGCGATTTCAGCAGTTTTTCATAGGTATTAGCCCACAGAATCTGGGTTGTCGGGGACTTAATGCCAACTTTCTCAAAATATTATATGAGTGGGTCCGTAATGAGCCCTCCAAGAGTCCTAGTAGGCCTGGCGGGGCTAGACGACACTTGGTAGGATTTTATGGACCAAAAAAAAGGAAATAAGCGATTTTGATAGTTTTTCGTGGGTGTTAGCCCACGGAATCTAAGGCTACTGGGGGCTCGGGTCCAACTTTTTTGAAAAATTAAAAGAGTGGATTTGTAACGAGCCCGCCAAAAGTCCCAGTAGGCCCGACTAGAATAGACGACGTCTGGTAGGATTTTATGGACCAAGGAACAGAAAATAGCCAATTTTAGTAGTTTTTCATGGGTGTGAGCCCACGGAATCTGGGGTTGTTGTGGGTTTGGGCCAACTTTCTCAAAAAATTATACGAGTGGGTCCGTAACGATCCCGCCAAGAGTCCAGTAGGCCCGACGGAGCCAGACGACGCCTGGTAGAATTTTATGGGTCAAGAAATAGGAAACAGACAATTTTGACAGTTTTTCGTGGGTGTTGCCGAGGGCTCAGGAACTTTCTCATAAAATTATACGAGTAGGTCCATGGCCAAGAGTCCCAGTAGGCTCGACGAGGCTGGACGATGCCTAGTAGGATTTTATGGGCCAAGGAATAGGAAACAGGCAATTTCGACAGTTTTTCGTGGGTGTTAGCCCACGGAATCTGGGACTGCCAGAGGCTCGGGGCCAACTTTCCCGAAAACTTATACGAATGGTTCCGAAATGATCCCGCCAAGAGTCCCAGTAGTTTAGCCGGGGTTGGACGACGCCTGATAGGATTTTTGGGGGCAAGGAATAGGAAACAACCAATTTCGATAGTTTTTCGTGGGTGTTAGCCCACGAAATTTAGCATTGTCGGGGGCTCAGGGTCAACTTTTCCAAAAATTATACGAGTGGTTCCACAGCGAGCCCGCTAAGAGTTCCAGTAGTTCCATCGGGGCCGACGACGCCTGGTAAGATTTTATAGGCCAAGGAACAGGAAACGGCCGATTTCGATAGTTTTTGTAGGTGTTAGCCCACCGTATTTGGGGCTGCCGGGGGCTCGGGACCAACTTTTTCAAAAAATTATACAAGTGGATCCGTAACGAGCCAGCCAAGAGTCCCAGTAGACTCGTAACTCCAATATTTAATATTTCTTCTTCTTGCAAATATTATAATTTAGTGACTCAGAACTTCATATTTTTTTACCCTTAAGGAGCAGGAGTAGTTTTATTTATTTTATATGTCATAAAAGTATAAATATACACGCTTTGTAAGAGCACTTGACTAATGAAAAAATATCATTCTAACATTGTGGTCTCAATTACACTAATCACAACTCCCTTCCTTACCAAAACTTAATCACAACTAAAGTCATCTAAATGCCTTTCTTTTCTGTAAAAAGCATGATTAGGAAACTATGAAGACATTATTGGAAAGCTTGGCAAATACAAAATTTAAACTCTATAGGTTGAATCTTTAAGGTTCGTAGTATCGAGCCCATTGTATTTTCAAGTTATAGATTTAGACATACTAGTCATTCTAATTTTAGTAGATTTTTACACAAAATAGTATTTTTTTGATTTAGCTTATAACGTCCACCAACGCTTCTGCACCAAGTCGGAACTCTCTAGTAATAACTAATTGAAATTGGAAAGTACTTAGGTAGAAGGGTTCTAGATTACTTGCAAACACAAAGAGTAGTTTAAAACATGTTGAATTTATCAGAAGCTACTTGAAGAACTAAGTTACTCGAACTCTTCATTTTTGATGTCGTACGCGTGTCAATACACATGGATGCGGGTGTGGGTATGGGATCCATATCCGATCGAGTCAACTAGCTTTAGGTACTTTGACCAAATTCGAGTCAACGAGATATTTTTTTTACATTTAAGGGTCACCCAACAAGAATTAGACAATTTTCTTTGTTTTTCATGTGTTGGTCCATTGATTTTTTGTTGGTGTGCCTTTCGATCATTTTTCAACGACACCTTTACAAAGTCATCTCTAAAGACCTCGTGAAGAATTTCAATAGCCTCAATCCAATTTGTTGGGCATATTTTGGCACAACTTAACAGGAATTAGGTGATTCTACTTTTTACTGTGTATTCGCCCATATATTTTTTTTGTATGACATTCGATCAATTTTTTCGCAAAACTTTTACAAAACCATCCTTAAAGACATGTGAAAGAATTCCAGCAACCTCGGCCCAATTTGTGAGACGTTTTTAGGCATTTCGGGGTCATTCAATAGAAATTAGGTAATTTTTTCCATTTTTCATATATGTTAGCCCATGAATTTTTGGTGATATGACTTTTAATAAATCTTTCTATGAAACCATTACAGAATTGTCCACAAGGGCCTAAAGAATAATTCCAATTACTTCATCCCAATCTGCTGGGAATTTTTTTTTCATTTAAGAGCACAAATAAATTAGGTGATTTTCTCCGACACAATACATTATGAAACAATACATAACAACCGTCCAACCAAAGTGTAAGTTGACTCTCATCAGCTAGGAAGAGAGAAACATAAGAGATCCTCAGATATTTACCCTCCATTATAAGTCTTGTACCAAGGATTTTCCCTATACAAATCAACAAAACTTAATTATCAATAAAATTATCAAAATTCCAATTTGTTTCTCAGGTCTTTGAATTAAAAAAGGAGGACCAAGTGTTGCAGGTCTGCTGCTTCATATAATTAAGAGGCATAAGGTTCGATCCTATTCATGCAGATTCCGCAACTTTTCCAAGAAGGGAAGTTCATGACACATGCTATCTAGATCTTGTTGTGGATGGCACCATGTGACTCATCTTATCCATCTCTACAAAGAGTAAATAGGATACCACTTCATCAGTAGGTAACACAAGGTAGCTTACTCTTCTAGTTATATCAGTTGAAAACAATGATTCAGGCTACTGTTGCATCATTCCAACATTAGATTCAATAGAAAACTGAGTAAACGTCGGTTGAATATCTCATAGCTTTAGCATTATAAATAGATATTTTTCGGGATGTTTACCCCTATTGGCATAGAGTTAGATCTAAAGTAAAGCATCACAGGAGATATAGTAGGTAGCACATAGTTAGGAAAGGCATCACAAAAGAGATTAGTTCTATAAAATTAGGACCAAACAATTGCATCACACGAAAAATATTTGTTCTTGCTGTGTAGGAGAAAAGTTTGGCAGTACAAAAAGGATATAAGGTAACACATTCACTTTAGTGAGTGTAGCCTTAGAATTTAATGAATCATGCATTCTTATAATTATCTCAAAATGAATTTGATTTGGAAAAGTTTGTGTAACACCTCATCATAGGTCTCTAGGCATGCTTGAAGTGTTTAAAGATGAATATATTCCACCATTCTGCTAGAAATCCTTTTGAAGAATTGATAGAGGAAACAAATCGCAAACATGCCCATGAATTTCAAGTTCATTCTGGGAGTTGCTTTAGTTATCAATTCTCCACAGAAAATTCTAACAAAGCGTTTTGTAACATATTCATTGTTAATCACCCCAAGCATGCCCATGAATCTGTGATGAGGTGTTACCTAAACTTTTCAAGTTAAATTCACTTTTGTCAGGCAATTGTAATTTGAAGGCATGATTCTTTAATTTCTCAAGCTACACAGACTAGGGAAAATGTGGTGCCTTATATCCCTTTTGTAAATGCAATTCTTCGACCCTAATTTTGCAAGATAAACAAATATCATGTGATGCAATCATTTGAACTTGATTTTACAGAATCTTATTAATACCTTCCTTGTGATGCCTCATTTTTGTCCTACATTCCATTTGATACCCTCCTCTAGTCTTGACTTTACGTCAATAGGGATTAACATCCAACAAAATATCTATGTCAAAGCCAGGAGATAAATCAAACCATGCTTATTTGGTTTCCTGTTAGAACAAGTGTTCATGTGATGTAAGGGAAACCTGAATCAAGTTTTTTGGCTGAGAGGATGCAAGAGCAATGCCAACTTATGACACCTGAGGCTGAAGTGATATCACATTAACCATTCTTTGAGACGAATAAGTCGAGTCACATGGAGCCATAAGCCAACACACTTCCTCTCTTCTTCTCATGCCCAATATCAGCCAACACTTCCCTTGTGATGAAAGTGGACACATTATCTTGCTTCTAGTAGAATGAGGACAAGAAATTAAAGAGACACCTGCAAGGAAAAATAAAACAGAATTGAAGCATCATTTATTGTGATATTAAGCAAAATATATGATGGAGTATCATACTTGAACTTACTACCTGCATCTATTTATTAACAAAGGACTATGAGATACTTAGTCAATGGTTTTAACAAAGGTAGAACATGAGCTCTTTTGCTAACTTTTCATAATCCATTTACAGTTTGTAAAAAAGCTCTTGAATTACGAGAGACTAGACAAAAAGGTTATAAGCACATTTTACTACACTATACTTGCATCAAATTCTATTTTTGCAAGTGTGGCCAAATATGCTATTTTGTCAACCATTTATCTAAATTATAGGCATACTCCTTATTTCCACCACTCTTGAGTTAACAGAACTTGCGCTCATCTATCTTTCTGTTCAGGTTTAGTATGCTTCAAAGCACCATACGAATTGCTTGCATTAATTAAACATCATCTCCTTGAGACAGGTAGCTTGCCTTTTCTTTTTTCCTTCCAGTATCATCTATTGTAGCTCTCTGCAAGTCAGCATCTTTCCCAATCTGAAGATTTTAAGAATAAGTTGCAGCGCTGGCGTTCCATACTTTGTTTGAAGTAATTATAAAAGTACAAGAAAGAGAAAGCCTAACCAAAGAACAGCATAGTCCAATTCCCAAAGAGATGATACCAGCATCAGTTTTTACAAAATTTCTTTATCATACAGAATCAGAAGTAGATATAGCAAAAACCAATAGTATCAACTAAGCCTCAATCCCAAACTAGTTCGTTTTGATTATATGAGTCTGTATCAATTATGTTGACTGTTTCAGAAATTCAAGTAGCAGCTTAGGAAGGTCTTAGAACGAATGGTGAATGAATAAGTTTGTACCATACATTTTCACATTTATCATGGTGGAATGACTAACCACCTTATCAGAGATAAAACTACAACATAACACATCATAGTATTACTAGGGTTGTTAACGGCTCACTTAAAGCGCTCTTAAGCCAAGAAGCCCAGCTTGTACACTTCACCATGCCTAATTGGTGCTTTACTCAGTTTACTGTGTAGGCGTCAAGGTGTTAAGGTGTGTGTACCTTCAGTAATAGGCTCTGCCTTAAAGGGCACAACACCATATGCATAGTTTAACTATACTTTTTCCAATCTTTTGTCCACAGATTTATTGTTTGTATTTATAGTAACATTCTCTTGGTGTTTTTCCTTGCTAAATCCCATGCTTTAGTTTTGCTTTGCCTTTAAGTCTAAAATAGGCTTTGGAGCTTTTTTGCGCTTTTTATTAACTAGTTGACTATTATGAGATTATTATCCTTTTTCGCATTGGTGTTCATGTAAAGATTATCCATACCTCAACTATTTCACTATGTACCTACTTCCCACCAAATATGTTAACAAACTCAGCCAAATGGGAAGAAATTACCGTAGCACTTTTTGTCTCTACTCTTTTTCGCTCACTTAATTGACCACTAGGCAACACCCTTAGGTATAGAAATTATGAAAGCACATCAATGTTTGATTTTCATCTTACAGATCTAAACTCGAGTATTTAATATTTCTTCTCCTTCCAAATATTATAATTTAGTGACTCAGAACTTCATATTTTTTTTACCCTTAAGAAGCAGGAGTAGTTTTATTTATTTTAGATGTCATAAAAGTATAAATAGACACACTTTGTAAGAACACTTGACTAATAAAAAAAAATCTTGCATTCCCAAATTTCTAACATTGTGGTCTCAATTGCACTAATCACAACTCCCTTCCTTACCAAAACCTAATCACAACTAAAGTCATCTAAATGCCTTTCTTTTCTTATACTCCAAACTAATACTAATGTTACGGTTTGAATGTATATTTTTTCTAACAGGATTCTGTAAAAAGCATGATTAGGAAACTATGAAGACATTATTGGAAAGCTTGGCAAATACAAAATTTAAACTCTATAGCTTCAATCTTTAAGGTTCGTAGTATCGAGCCCATTGTATTTTCAAGTTATAGATTCAGACATACTAGTCATTCCAATTTTAGTAGATTTTTACACATTCATATTTTGTGTCAAAATTACTGAAACCAGATGAAAAAAGCACTGCAACATTGAATCTGCCTCTTATGGAAAGTCAAACTTGCTAATAACACCAAGTCGTAAAACAACCTTGTGCAACAACATCCCATTGATTAGAAAATAGAATGAGATTTGAACCTTTGTTGGTCAAGTATTTATGACTAGTGGAATTGAGAAATGAGAAAAGCTTTCTACTTCAATATATATATCTTTACTTTTACGCTCTATCTTATGACGCTTATTAGGGAAAGAGAAAGGAAGTCACAAATAGTATATTTCAATTTAGCTTATAACGTCCACCAACACTTCCTGTACCAAGTCGGACCCCTCTAGTAATAACTAGTTGAAATTGGAAAGTACTTACGTAGAAGGGTTCTAGATTACTTGCAAAGACA
Source organism: Solanum aculeatissimum (assembly GCA_038996855.1). Classification (NCBI taxonomy): domain Eukaryota; kingdom Viridiplantae; phylum Streptophyta; class Magnoliopsida; order Solanales; family Solanaceae; genus Solanum; species Solanum aculeatissimum. The sequence continues at coordinate 8,772 of JBCEWC010001396.1, forward strand.
AAGAGTAGTTTAAAACATGTTGAATTTATTAGAAGCTACTTGAAGACTTAAGTTGCTCGAACTATTCATTTTTGGTGCCGCACCCGTAACAACACGACGTGGGTGCGGGTGTGGGATCCATATCTGATTGGGTCAACCGGCTTTAGGTACTTTTACCAAATTCAAGGGAGAAATTTTTGCCAGATTCTTATGTAAGCAAAACTAACACTAAGGTTCATTTGAAGAAATGAAATACCTTGTATATATAAATTTCTATTGTCACCGCCTTTCCTTTTATCTTCTTCCATGACTCTCCTCTAGATCAATATTGTTTCCCTCAAGTTTTCCACGTAATACCTCATAACTTAGGTTTTATTCTATTTTTAGATATTTGAATTATTTTTAATCGAATCCCCACACCCGTATCCATACATGGATCCGTATCCCCGAATCTTAAAATTTTGATCATAGAGGATCGGACCTCTAGATCCGCAGCCGTATCGGACACCATACCCGAGTCCAAGCAACTTAGTTGAAGAATATAGAAGTCTATCAAGGTTATGATAGGTTCCGGTCTCATAGTGTGTTATTAAAAGTCATTGCTTCACACCTTGAAGTGATAAAGATATCCAAGCAATGAGTTATTGCTTCACGAATCAGACCATGCGCTTCAAATGATGACATGCAACATAATCCTAATGTTAAGCGGACAAGTTTTGGCTCAACTATGAGGAGTTGGATAGATACCAACTTTATTATAGCATTAAATCATACATGTTTGGTTTACTTCATTGTGTATCTCTTTATTTTATGATGATTATTACAGAAAATGAAAGGAAGTCAGCCACAAATAGAATATTTCTATTTAGTTTATAACATCCTTAGATGCTTCTCGTACCAGGACAGGCCCCTCTAGTAATAACTTGTTGAAATTGGAATGACCTAGATAAAACGGTTTTAGGGGGTGTTTGGATTGGCTTTTCTAAAATGGTTTAAGCCAAAAGTCAAAAGTTGGGGACCCCTAAATTTTGGCTTTCGACTTTTTTTGTTACTTTTTTAGTCGGGAAAAAGGGCTTAAAAGCACTTTTTGTTTTTGTCAAACACTTTCAAAACTAAAAAAGAGCTTAAAAGCCAAAAGTCATTTAAAATAAGTCAATTCGAACACTCACTCAGACTACTTGCGAAGACAAAGAGTAGTTTAAAATATTTTTGCATTATCAGAAGCTACTTGAAGAATATAGAAGCAATCAACAAAAACATACTCAGTGAAATCCCACAAAGTGGGGAAGAATATAGAAGTGATCAAAGTAAAGAAAACAACTTTCAGACATGTTATGATGGCAAGGTCCACTAAGTCTCATAATGTCATTATGGATCATTGTTTTGCCTCTTAAAATGATAAAGCAAGACAAACGAGGAGTTATCGCTTCATAAGCTAGGCCATACGATTCAAATAACGACATCCAAAATAATTCAACGATAAGCGGTGAATTTTTGGCTTAACTATGAAGAGTTGGATTAATATTTGCTTTTATTAGAGTATTACGTTCATAAATGTTTGGTATTTTTTCCATAACTTGTGCACTTTACTTCAAATAAACGTGAGCTTCTGTTCTCACTTTTTGCTCCAAGCCTATAGATCTTGTTGCTTTTTTTACTTTGTGCACTTTACTCCAAGGAAGTTCAGTTCTCGCTCTTTGCTTCAAGCCCATAGATCTTGTTGCTTTCTTGTATTTCTTGCTTTGAAAACATTGTAAACCTCATGGTAATCTTGCTCGATGGTGTGATCACTACGTCAACAATGATGAAAGTGGGCCAATCAGACTAACTTTTCACATGGAAGGCTTCGTGATCAAAGGGTATGGAGCAAGGTAGTAATCAAGGTTTTCCTCTTTAAGTTGAGTTCATCCTTTCTCCTTGCGAGAAAGAATTCCTGGTCCTCTCCAATGAGGAAAGGTGGTGAGGCAAATTTCTAATACTTAACAACACAAATCTTATGTGTTGGTCTTTGTTTTTCGAGCTTAAATAGGGATGGGATGGTAGAAGTTAAGGAACTCAAAAGTAACTGAGCTATCATTCTTTTCCCCCTTTACCAATCAGGGTTCCCCTTCTTTTAATCTCCCTCCTATCTTATCCACCAAATGATGCGTATTCACTATTCCCCATTCATTATGTGAATTAAATATAATATCGTAAAGCAGAAACTTTCCTCGATCCTATGTTGCTCGGACTCTTCAAAAATGTCCACGGGTGCATGTCAGATCCTCTAAAAATAGTGTATTTTTGAAGGATCCGACATGGGTGCGGCAACATTTTTGGAGAGTCCGAACAACTTAGCCTCAATCTATGCATTCTACTCTTGAGGTGGTCTCTACCTCAAGAGACCACAGAAACAAATCACTTGTTAGAGAAGATATCTACAGCAAAGCAGGCACAGTCACTTTCTGTTTTTTATCATTTTGACGGTAAGAACGGGAGTCTTGGAGCAACAATAAAGTTGTATCCATGGAATCAGCTATTGATGTTTACATCAAGATAGGCTGTCTACCTAAATTGATAAAGTATGGCCCTTGCCCAGATCCAGAGTAAACGCAAGACACTTCATGCACCAGGATGCCCTAATCATTGACACTAAATCTGTAGATTTGATTGACCAGACTCCTCGCTAATATAATGACAGCTTATTAGCGACCAAGGAAGAATGCTATCTTTTATATAAGCCTAATAATGGACTTGAATACAAGTACCATCAACATAATGTTTCTTCAAACATCGACAATCAGTATCTTTAATACTATTTGGAGTCTAATTCGCAAAATCTCAACTATCATCAGTATAATGTTACTTCAAGCATCATCGATCAAGCCCACTTATATAAATACCAAACGTTGCCTGTGACCTTAACCTGAATCACTCAAGCCCGAAGCCATCAACGTTATGTTTTCTCACTGTTGATACCTAAACCCTCTATGCCTCATCTAAATGTATTAGCAGTTTAACATTCACATCAAGACACTGTACTTTAAGGCTGCATAAACATCACCCTACCCAGACCCCACTTGTGGGGTTACACTGGGTATGTTGTTGTACGCTGCACTTTAACTTGTGCACTATAATGATACTGTCATTCTTCCCACTTGTAGGAAAAGTAACAGGATGCTTCTTGAAGAATTATTTCTCCCAAATCTCCAAGTTGATTAAAAAATATGCAACAACCATTTTATAAAATGGAGAAAGCAACAACATCGAATGTTGTCCCACTCATAATCGAGTACTCATGATAAAGCTTGGATTACAAAAAATTTAAATGCTTAAAACGATCAAGAAATAACAAAATGCATCTGTCTTTCCTCATGGCTATAGCCTACATGTACTGTATAATAGCTAATGAATTGTAAGCTTTCTCAAAGTATCACCTTCTTAATTCCACGCCAAGAGGAAGATCAAGAGATCCTGATTTGATTAGGGAGTTTGCTTCATTCCAGAGCAGGAGCCAGTGGAAGAGCCTAATAGGAAGATTAGCAGATAATCTAATATCAGTTTCTGCTATAATAAACTATTTGATTGTCCTTGAAGGACTAAATTGGCACCAACATTTTCATACACTAGCAAAAATTGGCACCCTTAATTTGGGTCAAGCAATTCCTTCACTCACTTCTGCAATTACCAAATAAATACTCGATGTTCATGATCGGACATACAAAGTTAAAGCAATATTAATTTTGGAGTTGGTAATCGCAATAGACATACAACAATGACACACGTTCTACACAAGCGTTAAGAAATTCGAAAAAGTATGCAACTGATTGCTCCAATAAAGAAGCTTTTCTAGCAGAATTTAGTTAGGATCATAATGCATGTTAAGTCAACATATAAGAGTGGAAACTACTTACGTGAGCTCATGTGTGTTATCAAGACCAAAAAACAAGATTCTGAAACATAAATGCAAGGAATTTGAAACCAATACAAACGAACCTGCTTCAGAAGGATCTGGTACTGGAAGCATAGCCTTTCTAGTGGTGGTATCGGCATTTGGTTCCATCTGCAAAAAACCTTGTCAGTTCACAAAAATTTTTAAAGAAAAAGTTGTTGTCTCAGAAATGTAAACATACTCTGGCGTCCCACTGTTGAGGCATATATGGAATCTGCTCCATCAGGCGGCTATATGACATATGAACATCAAAAAGAGTTAGAAATCTTCTAATTCACAAACTTCAACAACCAAATTGGTGCTTTCACTGTGCAATATCATCGCAATAACTAGTTATCAAGGAAGATTAACACAGATCAATTTTACGGTCATAATTGCGTTACACAAGACCCATTGCGTTACACAAGACCCAATGGAAACATGATTTTATTCAATAACAAAGCAGCACAGAAAAAACATGAAGTTACATAAACAAGGCAAACACTATAAAATACATCAAGTGCAGAAATGGTGGTTCATATTAGCAATAAACATAACATGTTACCTAGGATCAGTTACAAATGGCGACCTCCGGATCGGACGATCTATCTCAAGAAATCTTAAATTAGATGTCACTTCATCCTCAGGCGTCCTCGGATAGCATTGCTCTTGCGATCTCTCGGGACTAAAGGCCGGCACCACAGGAGATATATTATGTGCCTGTAGTTAGGACAAGAGAGTGACATCACGAGACATTGTAATCTATAAAACTAGGGCCAAATTATGCATGGTGGGAAAACTAACTGGTGTAGTAGAATGAGCAGAAGATGCTGGCACAGCATAAGGAACTTGAGGTACCACATTATCCAAAGTACGTGCAGCCTGAGAATTTAAAAAACTCATTCATTTAGATTATAGCAGTCTTGAAAAAAGATAAATTTAACTTAGAAAAGTTTAGGGAATACCTCAGCATAGGGATCTTGGGCAGCCTGATTAGAGCTGAACATGTCATAGAACATATCCCACCACTCCGTCAGATATACCTCTGGAGATTCAATAGCTGAACAAATACAGAATTAAATAATTGTACATTAGCACATCACCACAATTAAAATGATCAGTCACTATGTTGTGCACAGTCCTCAAAAATAAGAGCAATTTATACAATTTTATAAACACAGAAGGCACTTTCAAGAAAAAATTTACCCTAGATAAGTGCACCACAATATTCAAAGCATGCATTATCTATCATTCCCTCCATTCTATTTGTATGGATACCTTTGATATGTTACACTCTCTTTAGCCCAATTTTTAACTTGTCCCCCAAAAAATGTCACCTTTATATATTTGAAAATAACTTAACTTTTTAAAATGCTCATATTACGATGATGATTCATAGTCACGCATTTTTAAAGCTTATTTTAGACCACATGTGTCAAAGGTCTTACATAAATTTTGCATCCCATGACACATAAATTCAAATAGAGAGAGTATAAATTTAGTTTGTGTCAAAAGACTGTCTTTTTTCCTTAAACTATGTATCTACTCAAAAACCATATAAAAATTAAAATGAAACCAAAGGAATAGCAGAGTTCCTAAAAATAACATGATCAGTAATAAAAGAGTAGTCCGATGCACGAAGCATCCTGCATTCTTCCAAAGTCCTGCACCCAAGGGATGTGACTTAGGTTGTCTACCCAAATCCAAGCATTAGTGACTAATTTCACTGCTCGCTCCGAATTATAGGTCATGCAAAGACAACTTTTAATGAATGATAATCACGATTAAAGCACAGTAATTAGTTCAAATCTACCATAAATTTAAAGAAAAACTTACCATCATCTGTGGGATTTTTAACATCAGCTTCACTGGTAAATGCCTCAGCAGTCTCAGGCATCCCCTTCTTAACAAGGTAATCATATATGCACTTGTTACCATCATCTGTGGGATTTCCAACATCAGTTTCGTTAGCAAATGCCTCGGCAGTCTCATGCATCCCCTTCTTAACAAAGTAATCATAGATGCACTTATCAAGCCTGGGAAATTGCCAATAAAATCTCATTAATTTAATGTAAACTGTCTTCCCCTAAAGCATTTCTCGATAAAGACGCCTTCCAATATTAATTAAAAGGACAAAAATTTAAATTTGACCCTCCACTATTTTATATGGATCAATTTCATCTTTCATTAGACTATTAGTCTATTCATGTCCTTACAATTAACAAACAAAAATAGGGTAAAATTAAACCAAAAATTTAGCAAGAGATAAAGTCCCTCCATTTAGGATAATACAAGGAAATGATTTTTCCCCATTATTGATTAATATATTAATCCATCTAATTATCCAAAATATAGGCTTCTAGCGGGTTGGATCAAATTTTTTTCATTGATAGATCATTTTGGGTATGACCCAAGTCAGCCTATCTAAAAGTCAGGGCCATTTTTGGATTAGATCTATAGCCTAAAACACAAAAAATATTTCTAAGCATAAGGAGAAGTCTTTATTTTTGTTTGGCTTATTTGATTACTCATAATAAATGAAAGAAAAAAGTATTTTATAGCTCAATTTCATAATTAAGGAAATAATAAACTAAAAAAATACTAAGAAGAAAAATAGTTTTGAGTTTGACGGGTTGAGTTATGACCTATAATATAAATCAACCCATTTTTTTGTTTGACCCAATTAAATCCATTCAAATGCAGCCGAATTCATCCCTTTAATAACCCTAGTGAAAAATTATTTTTAAAAAAAAGAGGATAGCCCTGTGCATTAATTAAAGTTTTTGGTGTGCATGGGGTTTGGGGAAAGAGGAAACGCCAGACCACAAAGATCTAATGCATGTGGTCTTATTTGTTTTTTTGCAAGAGATTGTTTTCAAGACTTGAACCTATGACCTTCTGGTTGCATTACAGGAACTTTACAAATTACTTCAAGGCTCCTTTCTACCTACAAGAACATTATTTTCTTAATCTTATGACTCTCACGTCTCACATGCTTTAACCAACAATCATACCTTTTCTTCCAAATTCTAAAACATAAAAATGTCATCAAAATACTATTGAAAAATTTGTCCAAACAACTACTCCCCAAGATAAAGCATGCTTTACATAAATTTCTTTAATTGAAAAAAACATTAAAGCCTAAAACTAAGAGAACATAAAAGGAGAAAAGAACATATATCGAAAAAAGTTATAAACTTGTACTCACAATTTTTGATAGTCCCGTGAATCCATGATCTAGAAGAAAATGGAGAAAAAGAGAGTGAAGATATATGAGTTAACAGGATTTGTCTGCAAAAAAAACTAAATGGAAGAGAAAACACAAACAAACTATTGACTTGAAAATAGTAAGTGAGAAAAGAGACAAGAAAATGGATGCAAAATAAATAAAAGAAAAGAAAAATCACATCTATATTTTCACTTACCAAAATGGAAAAAAACTTATTATAAAGTGAGTAATACAAAATATTGGCATGTCAAACATGGAAATCAAATTAACAATGGATGATAATTTGTAAAATAAAAATTGTTTGACTTGAAGAGAGTGAGAATGAAAAGAGACTAGCAAAAGGATGCAAAAAGAATATCTAGAATTTCATTCTTAAAATGGAATTTGCAAACAGAATATCTACAATTTCATTCTTAAAATGGAAACAAATTCATTATAAAGTATGCATAATAAAAAAAATATGGCATGTAAAATATACAATCAAAAGAATGATAGTTTACATACCAACAATTGTATTGACTGGAAGAGATTGAAAAAGATAAAGACAAAGAAAAAGAAATCTATATTTTCATTGTCAAAATGGTAAGAAATTAATTATAAAATGTGTAGAGGAAAAAGTACAGCAAGTAAACAATGCAGTAAATTGAAGGATGAGTGATAATTTGGCTAGAAAATAATACAATTACCATATGCACAAAAGAATTTGAAGTAATAAAAAGTATTCTTATTTCGCCTCCACAACTAAGATTTTCTTTAAGATTTAAAGTTTTTTCTTTTTCAATCAATAAATTCATATTACACTTTTTTTCTCTAAGAATTTTCCTTTTATACATTTTTTACGGTGCATAATAATTTATTTGCTTCTTATGCCTTTGACTCTTAAAGTCATTGGACAATTTTAGACGTTTTTCTAAAAAGAATATTAAGAGAAGTTCAATAGAAAAACTCTAAGGTGTCGAGTAATTGTATATTTAAGAAATTTATTTGTTTGCCAAATTTTCAAAGTATTTGAATACAAATTCTTAAATATTTGAGAACATTTCCAGTGTTCTCAATAAATATTTTCAAAGAAGTTTATGAAGATAATTTTAGGACCTTGTATGGTCGGACATCTCAAATTTATTCCTAGAAAATAAATTTCCTTTACTTATTAAGTCCGAAGTGGAGACTCAATATTTTTTAAAAAGGATCAGGGGAAGTGAAAAGAAGATGAAAAACAATATGTATGTGTTCAACAGAATGAGGTAAGCATAAAATCACATGAAATAAAGTAGTTTTGAAATACATACTCTCTCTAAAAAAACATGTAGACTTAACAAAAAATAAGATGCAATAAGAAAAAATAATATATGTAGGTGATACCAATTAGCTGTGCTTAAAGTTTTAATAATGAAAATACATTTACTTAAGGTCCAGGGTCCACTACCTGCTATTAATCTTTTGGTGTAGTCAGCAACTATATGATTATTTAGAAGACACAGAAAATTTCAACACTAAGAAACTCACCTGACCGAACATTTGGCAAGATCCTAGTCACAAGGTTGTGTGTTAATTTCCTGCTTCGTTCCATGCATGTCCGCTTGGTTTCCCAATTTATCCTAAATGCTTTAAGGAATCTTCAAAATGAAACTGGAGATAAAATACAGAGATTGTAGGTAACTCACAACTCAATGAGCAAGCCAATGGCCAAAAAGTGCATATTCTAAGCATCAGCTTCAGAATCAATTTCAGCTCCTAATAACCACAGTTCTTCAATTGTAGGAAAAAGAAGTAAGTGGCTCTCTATTACTAGAGATCATACCTCACTCTCTTTTTCTTCTAGCGGTGCAAAGGAATTTACTTGAAAAGTGGTGTAGATTGATGGATTTCAAGGATAAAATCCCACATTGTATAGGTTTTTGCACAGGTACGATAATTTGATAAAGCTGATTGATAGCCTGCCAGCACCTGTCAAAAATGAAAAGCAGCATTAAAATTTTCGAAAGAATTATACAGCCAGCATGAAACAATTCATTTCCAGTTGATCATTCAAGATGTTATACATAATTTAAATATAATTAACAACAAAGATGAAAGAATTTACTTTTCCCCTGGTAGGATGCAATAGTATTTTAAATTAAATCTACCTTGTGTCGGCGGAGATGAGGTAGACCACGACATACGCATGAAAACAGTATGATACAATTCCAAGAACCTTTAATTCCATAAGTTTGATAAAATCACAAGTTTTTGAGTCACTTGAGATTCGTGGGCTTACAGAGCAAACTCTTAACATTACTTAAATCTGCAACAAATTCTTGTTTTCACTTGATTTCATTTTGGTACCATGTGAACCTACAATCCTAATTACCTGCCAAGTGATCCTAAATAGTGACAATTGAAAAGATGCTTTGAGAACTTCACTTGTTTGAAGAATGGTTATATAATCTTGTACCATTCCAGGAAGTACATGGTGCACAAGTGATATATAGCACTTCTAGGAGAACCAAAATCAACATCATGCTAGCCGTTTAGGGCCTATAGTCGCTACCAACAACTCCCTCCGATCACTTTACATGTCCCCTATTCTAAAAATAGATTTTCATTTTTTACTTGTCACGTTTAATATTCAAGAAAAGATAATCATCTTTTCCTATTTTACCCTCCACATTAATTACTTATTCCCAAATCATTTCCCAAAGACCTAAGACTATCTTCAATTAATATGGGTGTAGCAGTAAAATACCCATATTGATTGTTGTTTCTTAGGGGGCGTGCAAAGTCCAAAGTGGACAAGTAAAATGAAAAGAGGGAATACCTCGACGACTGTTTAAGAAATTCAATTAACCAACTTAAGGAGGTCTTAGAACCAAAGTTGAATGAGTAAGTTATTACCATACTAACCATTCAGCTTATCAAATAAAACTACAACATAACACTTCATATACCTATCAATGTTGTTAAAGGCTCGCTTAAAACGCACTAAAGCCCTGAAGCCAGCAAACACAGCTTGTGCACTTCCTCTCATTAATTGGCGCTTTAGTGTAAGCGTCAAGGTGTTAAGGCATGTGGATCTTCACTAATAGGCTCTGCCTTAAAGGGCACAACATCATATGTATAGCTTAATTATAGTTTTTCCATTCTTTTGTCCAAAGAATTATTGTTTGTATTTATAGTTACATTTTCTTGCTTTACTTCTCTACTTTTAATGTTTTCTCCTTACCATTTTCCTTTGCTAAATCACGTGAATTGCATTATGTGTTTGAAGCTCCAACATCGTTGGGAGCTTTTATGGGCTTTTAACTAACTACTCTAATAACAATGATGAGATTATTATCTTTTTTTAAAACTAGTGTTCACATAAAGCTTAAGCACACTTCGATTGTTTTAGTGTGAGCCTAATACCTCTCACCAACATAGTTACTAGCTAACTTTGTTCACCAAGACTCGATCAAATGGGAAAAAATTAACTAGCATTTTTTGTCTCTGCTTGAACTCGAATCCTAGTATTCTATGATTTTCACCCACTTTACTGACTACTAGGCTACACCCTTTGGTGCAAGTATGACGTTGTTTGAACTCATATCATAGATCTAAACTCGACTATTAATTATCCTTTCTTCTTGAAAATATTATATTATAATGTAGTAACTCAGAACTTCATGTTCTTTACCTTATGGAAGTGTAACATTGCTTTATTTCTTTTAGATGTCATAAAGTATCAATAAACACCTTAGTAAGATCACTTGACTAATGAAAAAGAATCTTCTTCGTCCCAAATTTCTATCATTGTGGCCACAAAAGCACTAATCAAAATTGTCGTCCTTATCAAAAACTAATCACAATTAATGTCAATTGAATACCTTCTTTTCTTCTACTCCAAATTAATACTAATGTTTTCTTTTACAACTGAGAAATCCGTCTATGGCCCACCCTTTTGGACCAATCACAACTTTCTAAACTCGGTGGATAATGGGGCCGCCCCTCTACCCTTCTCCACTTAAGTATCAGACTTCGCTTTGCATGGTGTAGAGCTTGAATCTGTGACCTCAGTCACAAATCCTCCACCCTTTGCCACTCGAACTAATCCTTGGGGGCAAATTAATACTAACGTTATGTTTAAATGTATATTATTTCTTATAGGATTTTGTAAAAGATAATTAAAAAGCATGATAGGAAAATAAGAGACATTAATGAAAAGCATAAAAGTATCCGAAATTTAAACCCTATAGATTCAACCTTTAACGTTCGACATATTGAAACCATTGTATTTTTAAAATTATAGATCCAAACATACTAGTCATTGAAGTTTTAGTAAATTTTTACACATCAGTTCATATTGAGCGTCGAAAGTACAAACATGATAGAAAACTAAGAGATGTTTAATGAAAAGCATAAAGGATCCAAAATTTAAACTCTATAGATTCTACCTTTAAGGTTCGTCATACTGAACCCATTATATTTTAGAAATTATGGATCCAAGCATACTAGCTATCGAAGTTTTAGTAGATTTTTACACATAAGTTCATATTGTGCATTGAGAGTACTAGGTGTGGATGAACCAAGCACCGGATCACTACATCCGCCTCTTATGGGAAGTCACTTGCTATCAACACCAAGCCTTCAAACAACCATGCTCAACAACCACCCATTCATTAGAAAATAGAATGAGATTTAGGCCTTTATGGTTATGCAGTTATGACGAATCGTGGAATTGAAAAATGGAAAAAAGTTTCTATCCCATTATATCTATATATATGTGTGTGTGTGTTTGTGTCATTAATTTTATGCTCTATCTTATGACAACTGGTAGGGAAAGGAAAAGGAAGCCACAAAAGTTTATAACATTCTTTAACACAACTTGTACCAAGTCGAACCCCTCTAGTAATAACTAACTGAAATTGGAATGACCTAGGTAGAAGAGTTTGAGACTACTTGCAAAGATAGAGTAGTTTCAAATATGTTCACTTTATAAGCAGCGACGTGAAGAATATAGAAGCCGATCAAGGGACAAAGAAAAGACTTTTAGACATCATGTATGATGGCAAGATTTGATACTTGTGCTATTAAAAGTCATTGTTTCACCACTTAAAGCGATAAAGCAATCCAAGCAAGGGGTTATTGCCTTATGAGTGAAACAATGCACTTCAAATAATGATGCGCAAAATAATCCAAACCATAAGGACAATTTTTTACTCAACTAGGAAGGGTTGAGTTACTACCAACTTAATAATAGCATTAAATTCATACATGTTTTATATTTTTAAATTTTCCCCAACTTGTGTGCTTTATTTCATTAAGAACTTTTATGTTCTATCTTAGGACAATTACTAGGGAAAGGAAGTCACAAATGGAATATTTCTTTTCAGTTTATGACATTTTCCCGCACTAGTTGTACCAGGTCAGACCCCATTAGTAAAACAACAATTTCATACCAAGTGAAATCCTACCAAGTAGGATCTAAGGACCTCGTGGAGGTAGAGAGGCTCGGAACCCTCTAGTAATAACTTGCTGAAATTGGAATGACCTAGATAAAAGGGTCTTAGACTACTTGCAAAGACAAAGAGTAGTCTAAATATGTTTGCTTTATAGCAAGCTACTTGCAGACGGGATCAAAGTAAATAAAAACAAGTTATCACTTCAAGCAAAGTGAGGAAGCTTCAACAAAGTGTGCGCTTCAAATGATCACACGCAAAATAATCCCAATGATAAGCGGTCAATTTTGGATAAAGTATAAGAAGTTGGAGCCTCATAATCTAAGCTTGTTTGACATTGTGATCACCACATCAACAATGATGAAAGTGTGCCAATCAAATTCGTGTTTTCATATGGAGGCTTCATGCACAAAGTGCATAGAGCTAGAATTCGGGAGTTTGCTTCATCCCAAAGCTGGAGACAATGGAACATCCTGATAGGAAGATCAGCAAAGAAACTGATGTGAGTTTCTGTTATAACAGAAAACTATTTAATTGTCCTTGAAGAACTAATAACAGACAAATAGATCATCCAAACAGCCTTAACATTTTCATACTCTTAACAAAAGTTGACATTAGTATTCTGGTTTAAAATGCATTCTTTGATAAGTAATTCAAAAAAAAAGAAAAATCACTTCTGTGATGACCAAATAATCTAAAAGCTTTAGATACACTCAATATTTGATGTTCATGATTAAGCTCATTCTTAAAAGTATGCAACTGATTCCTCCAACGAAGAAGCTTTACTTGCATAATTTAGTTATCATCTTAGCTCATGTTAAGTCAACATATAGTGTATAAACTACTTGGGTGAGCTCACATGTGTTACAAAAATCAAAGACAAAGATTCTAAAACAAAATTGCAAAGTTTTTTGTACCAATACAAACGAACCTGCTTCAAAAGGATCTGGCACTGGAAGCGTAGCCCTTTCAGGGGCATCGGCATTTGGTTCCATCTGCGTAGTTTTTTCAAAGTGAATATCACGTCCCTCTCCCTCATCCTAGAAGAAATAAAACCTTGTCAGTTATGTCAAAACTTATAAAAAAAATTGTTGTCTCGTAAAGTAAACATACTCTGGCTTCCGATTGCTGAGGCATTTTCGGACTCTGCTCCATCAGACAGCTATATGACACATGAACATCAAAAAGAGTTAAAAATCTTATGATTCACGAACTTCAACAGCCAAATCGATGCTTTTGCTATGCAATATCTAAGGAATAACTAGTTATCTAGAAAAATAACACAGAAAATTGAATAAATTCAATTTTATAGTCATAATTGTGTTGCATAAAACCCAATGGAAATGTGATTTTAATCAAGAACAAAGAAGAATTGATAAAACATACAGTTAAGTGAACAAGGCAAACACTATAAAATATATCAAGCACAAAAATGTAGGTACGCATTAGCAATAAACCTAACATATTTACCTGGGATCAATTACAAATGGCACCCTCTGACTCAGACCCGAACAATCCATAAGAGACATCATATTATTCACCTATAATTAGGAGATAAGAGTGACATCGCTAAGGAGACACTGTAATCTATAAAATTAAGCTGAAACGATTGCATGGTAGCAGAGCTCACTGGTTTAGCAGAATGAGGAGAAGATGCTGGCACAGCAGAGGGGATATGATATGCCAAATTGTCAATGTCCTGTGCAGCCTGAGAATTTAAAAGAAACGTGCATTTAGATTTTTTTTTGAAATATGTAACTTTGTATTATATCACAAAACAATACATAGGTTGTACTGAAACCATATATACAGATGTCTCCTTTTCCACTGTTTTCAGTCTATTGAGTCTAAAATATCAATTATAGATAGAGTGTCATGGAATATAATTGATTACACCAAAGCATAACAATAAACTGCAGTTTAACTTGACCTTCTGGACATAATTCTCTATGCTTTCAAAACACGTAGAATTCCTTTCTCTTCAAATAGTACACTATATACTAGCAGGGATAATCCTCCATCTGTTTTTGTCCTTTGCATTCAGCCCTGTTGCATCCCAGCTCTTCAAAACCTCTTCAAAGCCTCTGAGACCTTCAATGGTCCAGGAGATGCCTTTAGAACTACAACATACCTAGTGAAAAATGTCAGAAGCAGGATTTGAACCCACACCCTCTCGCGAGGACCAGAACTTGAGTCTGGCGCCTTAGACCACTCGGCCATACTGACTTTGCGTCCAGGAGATGCCTTTGAGGTAAAAAAATTCCTCCATAGTTGTTGGATATACTTGCAGTGTAGGAACAGATAGTCACTGTCTCTAATGCCTTCCCACAAACAAAACAACTAAAGCATAAGGTAATCCCTCTTTCATCAAGTTATCCTGGGCCAGCGCAGCTTTGTTGGCCAATAACCATATGAAGCATGAGATTTTATGAGGAATTCTGCTTCCCCATATTTGTTTTCATGGCTAACTGTGTGTTTGTGGGTTTTTCTGATCCATCAACCTATAGGCTGAGTTAACTTTGAATTCCCTTCCACCACATAACATCGTCCCATGTTTGTAGCCCATTAAAAGCTTCCACGTGTTGCAAAATTCCGCCACTCTTGCCATTTCCCAGTCAGTGAATTGTCTTCTGAAATTAGAGATCCACCCCTTATTTGTTCATAACTCTGCTAGAGGCGGAGCTACCCTTGCCCGAGGGGTGTCAAACGATACCCCTTTGTTGGAAAATTACATTTTATATATAGGTCAAAATTAGGTTTCATAGATATATACAAGTGTCGACACCTCTTCACACATGCTGAAGGTTTAGTGTAGTGGTTAAGGGGTTGCGAAAATTATCCGAGGTTGTGTGTTCTACCCTTGCTAGCAGCATATAGATTTTACTTTATATTTTAACAACCCCTTAATGAAAATCAAGGCTCCGCCACTAAACTCAGCTATAGTATTTTGTTGTCCCATAACTATATTGTATATGTCAAGGAAACAGTTTTCCCTTTTCATGCCACTCATCTTTTCAGAATCTTGTCATGCTTCCATCTACAACTTTGACCTTTGCATTACTCTTAACTTCATCCCACACGCTTCCTATTGATCTCCACAAACTCACTCCATAAGGTATAGTCACTTCTTTGGTCATCCACATTTCTTCACCTTCATATTTTGCATTATTACCCTTTTCCATAGCATCTGATTATCATTGGCAAACTTCCACAACCACTTCATTACGAGAGCTTTACTCTGCACCTTTAGGCTATTTATCCCCATACCCCCGGGCCTTCTTGCCAGTTATCACTACTTTCCACTTCACTAGATGGAAGCCTTTCCTCCAGTCTCTTGATGACTCCTGCTGGTATTGGGAATAAGGTCATCATGCAAGTTGGCAAGGCATCCAGGATAGAATAGATGAGAGTCAGTCTGCCTCCAAAGGACACATATTGAGTTTTCCATCTAGCCAATTTCTTTTCACACTTCTCTAGCACACCATTCCATATATCAACAGAGTTGGATTTGCCACCAAAAGGCATGCCCAAGTAAGTTGTTGACAGAGTACCAATTTCCCCAATAAGGATTGTTTCTAGGCAGTTCACATTTGCGACTTCATTGATGGATACACTAAGATCTTCCTCCAGTTGATATGTCCGGAAGAATCAGCATAACCTTCAGATATTTCAGTTGCTATTCCTCAGCATCACAAAAGAATAGGGTATAATCTGCATATCATAGGTGTGTCACCTCCAAACTGTCACTAGCCCCTTTGACAACATCAAAACCTTTCAACCAAGCTTTGTTGTTTGTTGTTTTGATCATACTATTGAGCCTCTCAATAGTTATTACAAACAAAAAGGTGAAAAAGGGTCACCTTGCCTGAGACCTCTCTGAGTATTGAAAAATCCGGCAAGGGCTCTCCACTAATAAGCACGGAAAACATGACATTTGAAATACAACACTTTATCCATCTCAACCATTTCTGCCCAAAGCCCATTCTTTCTAACACCTTCAATAGATACCTCCAGTTGACATGATCATATGCTTTTCTCTAGGAGTAGTTCCATGGCCTCCTTCTCATGCCCTTGAAAATCTACTCCGAAAATCTTCCCCAACTTTATTAAGTTCTGTTTCACCCAAGTGGAATTGTTTTTCTCTGTTTCTTGAATAGCCTGTTGTTGGTGAATTTCTATTGTTTTTCACTTCTTCAATCTCTTAATTAACGGGTTTGTTATTTAAATTTTGAACTGTAGTTGCATCTCATTCTTCTGATCTCAAATTTAAATAAGTCATGCACATGTCTCATTAAACCTTTCCCCTCCAATTGTCTTTCTTTTACAACCCACATGTTGTTTCTGACTAGAATCCCTCAATTGATGGGATTCTAATACAGAATTATAGCTTGCACTTTGAATTATCCCCTGGGTAAAACCTTATACTGAATTCAACCTTGTTTCTTCTCCAATGGTTCATAACCTAATTCCAGTGCTACTTCAAACCTGGATTAGCACTCCATCCATATCGAAAAGTGGTAAGTAGTTCCGTTCCGTCTGTTCTATTGAGACCTCCTTAGGTATTTTCCAATCGTTGCTGGCCACCAGAATCCTTGCCCACTTCATGTGGTTATTTAGCTCTGCTTCTTCCTCAGTTATCTATCCTCCACAGACTTCTCCAATTTCTTGGAAGACTTTTTGAGACCACAAATGCATGGGAATGCCTACCACTCTGATCCAAGTTTCGTTGCATGTTAAGGAGTTTGGGGTGCTCCTACTAAAGGGCTCCACCATTCCAGATAGAAGCTGCAGTTCTTCCATCTCCATTGCCCTTGTAAGGTTTGCTTAGCCATTTGTTTGTTTGGAAATTCAACCAGAAATGAGTCACTGATCGTCCATTCTATCAGTCACTTTTATGTTGCCATTCCTACTCGTTATCTCAGCAGTACGAAGACTTTGTGATTGCCATTTATTCTCTAGTAAAACTGCTGCAAAAGGGTACTTGACATCCGTCTCTCTCGGAGGAGGTATATGTATCTTTCTCCTCTGCCATTTAATGAACCTTTCTATCTTTAATGCAATATCCATCCACCCAACATTCAATGTTCGCTCTGGAATGATTATGCCAGACCTTCCCACTCCATTTAAGATTGATTCATTTCATCGATGGAAATGAGTCGAGTTACCTAACGTGACACACTGCAAAATGGTCTGACTTCCTTAGTGAAAATCTCCATTACCCGATCTCCTCCTTCTGATCTTTCGATGCTTCTTTCATACAAAAGCATATCCACTCCATATCTTTTCTGCTCACATTGGGCCTTCGCATAATCTTCCTACTCCTTTCCACTCATTCAGACTTGCCATTTTCCTACCTAGTAATATCGAACGACTTAAACCCTGCGTTGAAATAGATCCTATTTTCCTCCATCCGTTAAAACAGAGTTTCTGGTTGAGATTAATGCTCAAAGAAGGAAAAAGAAAGAGAGTAACCACAGAAGGTGATAACTCATGGAGGTGAGAAAGAGGTTGCTGCAAGAAAATCCTTTTTCTCATTGCATGGCCATATGCATTTATATTATAACAGACTCAGAAAAGATAAATTTAACTTAGAGAAGTTCAGGGAGTACCTCATTGGGATCTTGGGCACGCTGGTCCTGATGAGATCTATATTTCTCGTAGAAAATATCCCACCACTCCTTTAGGAATCCCCCTGGAGTATCGATAGCTAAAACAAATCACAGAAATTAAATAATTGAACATTATCACATCACCTCAAATAAAATGATCAATCAATACATTGTGCACATCCCTCCAAAACAAAGAATAGCAATTAATATAATTTTAGAAACACCAAAAGCACTTTCGAGAAAAAATTGACCTGATATGAGTGCATTTAAAACTTTAAAGAATAGCATTATCTATCATTCTATCCAATCTATTTTAAATCAGTAGTCTTCTCTTTTTAAACCATTTAAAAAAAATTAACAAAATTCTATATCTATATCCGGTCAAACACTAGATAAAAATTACAAGAGTTAATACTGAAAAACACATTCAAACTATCTCTTTTTCACGAGTTTCATCCCCCAATTACTACCGGTTGTTCCTTTTTCTACCTAATCTATCACCATGGTTCATGTAGGAAAAGGGGATAATTGAGGAGTATTAAAACACACCTCAACTATGAACTAAAATGCACCTCATCTATGAATTAAAACCACCTCAACTATGAACTAAAATGCACCTCATCTATGAATTAAAACCACCTCAACTATTCCCATTTCCTACCTGAACCATAGTAATACTTCAGGTACAAAAAAGGAAACAGCTGATAGTTTGGTATAAAACTCACAAAAAAGTGATAGTACAAATGTTTTAATCCATTATCACAAATAAAAATGAAATCAAATAACAAAGTTCTTAAAAATAACATAATCATCAATAAAAGGATCGAGTATCCCAACACACAATACATCCGGCATTTACACTACATTTGGATGGTTGTTATGTATTGTTTCATAATGTATCGTATTGCATTGTATTATATTGTATCATACTGTATTATTTCAATGAATACAATGTTTAAATAGATTATATCACTCTCTGTCATTCCATAATATCATACATTCATAATTTAAATGATAAACCTACAAGAGATTGTAAGGTATGTAGTAGAACTACTATAAATAGATAATGACGCGATCACACCAAATTGATCGTTATACAAAATGGGTCTAATAACAATCAACGCAAACATTATATTTAAACTAACAATACAATACAACTTGTTATCCAAAATCCCTTAAAGGCCCGCAGCCCAAGGAATGTGACCTAGACAGTCTACCCTAACCACAATCATCAATAAGCATCAGTAGCTAAATTCCACAACTATCCATGAGTTATAGCTCACACAAAAACAACTTTTAACCATGATAATCACCATTAATATACAGTAATCAGTTCAAATTTCCATAAATTTAAGAAAAAACTTACCAACATTTTTGGAGTCTGCAACATTAGCCTCCATAGCGAAAACCTCAGCAGTGCGAAGGCAACCCTTTTTAACAAAGTAGTCATAGAGGTACTTGTCCAGCCTGAAAAAAATTCAAATTTCAAATTTAATTATTCAACTTTCGTCTCAATTTACGTGACATAATTTAATTTAAAATTTATTATTCAAATTTTTTAAATTGGGACTAAAATTTATATATGCAAAAAAATGTTAGAATTTTTGTGTTTATTTATGGTCTTGAAATTAATGAATTGTGACCTATTTGATCCTATTATTAATTGAGGTCATGTGTGAATAAGTGGACTTTTAAGTGTCAAAATTAATTGAGAAAAAAAAAGTTACTCATATTTACTCTTTTAATTTTTGACTAAATGTTTATTTTGTAATAACAATAATAATATAATTAGTAAAATTTAAAAAAAAAATATATTTATATATTATTTTATTTTAATCTTGTAAAAATACAGAAGTTTGATAGATCCTCAATTCAAGTAATATATATCATAGTTAATTTATCTAATGGCTTAGATTAAAAAATTTAACAAGAGGAAAATCCCTCAATTTAGGATTATATATGTATATATATATATATAAAGGAATTTTCTTCGCTTTATTAATATTAAAATTCATCTAGTCTATCCACATTTGAGTAGATTGAATTCGATTTATATTCACCCTTAACCAAGGTTTTAGGTTCGAGCTTAGGTACAGAGTCACCTTTATTATAGAGTGTATTTATCCCCTAATGTGAAATTTTTTAGCGCGAATTCGAATTAGTGGGGCTCCAATATGAATATCGAACACCATATAAAAAATAAAAATAAAAAGATTTATATTCATTTATAGATCGATTTTGGCATGATCCAAGTTTTGTATCTAGAAATTTGGATCAAATTAAATTAGATTTGTAGCCCAAATTAATATATAAGAAAATAGGTCTAAAGAGAAAAGAGATATTTTTTCAGATCTTTTATAAAAAAAAAATGCAAAACTAAAAAATATATAAACAAGAACAACAAAAACATATTCAGTGCAATCCCACGAGTGAGATCTGGGGAGGGTAAAATGTACGCAAATCTTACTACTACCTCATAAAGAAAGAGAGACTGTTTTCAGAAAACCCTAAAAATATATATAAAATGATTTGAAAATTCACTTCATCCACAAAAACTCGACAAATTTTGATCCAATCTGTTCAAATGTAGCCCAATCTTTTTCTTGAAAATCCCCACTAAAAATATTTTTTTTTTTTGCATGTTCACGCTTACTTCATATCATTTGTTTAGGCTAAAACCTTAAAAAATTATCAAAACGTTATCGAAAAATTTATAAAGTTATTTTTCAACAAAAACACATATCTTATATAAATTTCTTTGATAAAAATATATAAACAACAACAAGAATAACATATCCAGTAGAATCCCTCCAGTGGGATCTGAAAAGGATAAAATCTACGTAGACCTTACCACTACCTCATAGAGATAGAGAGGTTGTTTGCAGAAAACCCTAAAAAATATATAAAATGATCTGAAAATCCACTTCATCCACAAAAACTGGACAAATTTTGATCCAATTCATTTATTGGTCTGATCTGATTTAATCTGTTCAAATGTTGTCCAATCTTTTTCTTGTAAAAACCCACTAAAAAAATATTTTTTTTGTATGTTCACGCTTACTTCATATCGCTTGTTTCGACTAAAACCTTAAAAAATTATTAAAACATTATCAAAAAATATATAAAGTTATTTTTCAACATAACACATATCTTACATAAATTTCTTTGATCAAAAATCATTCATGAGAACAAAATTTAAAAATAAATAAATTAGAAACTCACATTTTTTGTGCATCCCATGAAGCCATGATCCTTGAAAAAGAAAAAAGAGAGAATAGAGAAAAAAAATTGAGATAAAAATGAAAAAAGAAGAGAAATAAAAAGTGAAAAATAAATTTATAGAGAAATTAATAGCATGTAAAATTCAAAAAAAAGAAAAGAAGAGAAAACACAAACAAACAAAAAAATTAATTGACATCAAACTAGAGATAAAATAGAGATAAGATAACTATATTTTTATTTAAAAGTTAAATTAAAAAAACTTTATTTATTAATCAATAAAACTCATATTACACTTGTTTTCCTCTTTAATAATTTGCATTTTATATTTTTTGTATAGTGTAAGAATAATTTATTTCCTTGTTATGAAATTTCACTTGTGAGATATTTAAGTTTTATATCTAAATTATTTTTTTTAACTTAAAAGGGAAAATTATTTTTTCTTTTTTAAAAAAAGGTGAATTAGAGTTAAATCAAAAGAGGAAGAAAAAAAATAATTTGAATAGGTAAAGATAAAATTACATAAAATGAAGTCATATTGGATACTCTATAATTTCTTTAAATTCAAGCAAATTAGAAAAAAATTAGAATAAAATGAATGAAAAAAAGTTTATGAAGGCAATTTATCAATTAGTTGTGATTGAGTTTTAATTATATTAATACAATTAGTTGTGGTTAATTGTTTGTTTAGAGTCTTTAATCTTGTTTAGAGACTTACATGATCATTAAGAAAATGTGAAAAAATTTTAATGTAAGAAATTATTAATTTAAAAATATTTTAGAGAGACTTAACTCAAATGGAGCAACAATATATATAAACAATATGAATTTATATAATTAATCACAACACTCCACAATTTTTTCAAAATAATAAGTATTTGTAATTAATCTTATTTAACGATGAATTAGCGATAATTATGCTAATTGTATGTAATTTAATGAAAAATTATTTATTTATTAGTGTAACATTTTCTTGAGATGGATGCAAAATAAATTTATTTTGTAAAGTAAAATAAAATTTAAAAAAAAAGTCAAATTCATACAATTAAAGGAAAAAGGAAACAAGATAATAAATGAATTGTTATCCCAAAAACTAGCTTAGTTGACCAAAAAACAAGTAGTTTTTGAATAAGAAAAAAAAATGCAATTTTCATTAAATGACCTGACCTCATTTTAAAAATTAAAAAAAAAAGTAAATTTTGCTAAGTATGACATTTTTTTGACAATAAACTGTGAATATTATTATACGAACTAAATCATCTTAACATATTATAAACTACGAGCATCTAGTGATCTGAATCGCCTCCTAGGAAGATTATTCAACTTTATCTAAGAAGTATGACTTTTTTTGTCACAATTAGATGAGTATTACATAATTTATTTATACAAAAATTCCTTAACAATTAGTTTTATTAGTAATAAATTTCACCATTTATTTTTTGCACTTGATAGTATTTGTACATAATAATCATTGTATTTATATTCAAATATATCAATCTATAATTGTACTTGTATCAATTATTTAAATATACAAACGATACAATCAACCAAAAAGTACAAATACAAAACAATGAAAAAATACAAATGATGATGAAAATATAAATACAACAATAAACTTAAGCCACCCAAACCATTGACGAAAAACTGTCGAAATCAGTTGAACAGTCTGTAGTCGACGACCGACAAGACCTGCATTTTCATCATTGTCTTGGGTTATGCAAAGATCAAAAGAGAGAAACATTCAAAGAATGAATATTGTATTGTATACCTCTTGTAAATCTCCTTTATTCCGTTGTTAAAGTAAGAAGCAAGCATGACGATGAGTCGGCCAAAGTGAGGAGTTCCTCTATGTTTGCGATGTTTAGTTTTTCCAACTTCTTTTAACAATACAAACAACAACATACTTGGTGGAATCTCACAAGTGGAGTCTAGAGAAGGTAAAATGTACGCAAACTTTACCACTACCTCATAAAGATAGAGAGGTTGTTTCTGAAAGACCCTCGTCTCAAAAATATCAGGCTCTAAAGCAAGCAAAAGATACTAGATATGAAAAAAACGACTAAAGTGGAAAGCAAATTGGATCACAAGGTTTCCCTTAGTCAAGTAACACAAGACTTTTGTGAGCTTCACACAAAGCATGGATGAGAACAAAAAATCAGATGCTTATATAATGAATTTAAGTTATATGTACATTTATGTTGTTGTTCTAACCATAATCTTGATTTATTTTTGAATAACTGCACCGAAACCAAACAATTTTTTCTGGCAAAAAAATGATTCATGAAGCATCAAGGCGCGGGTTATCAACCATTCATGCATGGGAAAGATAAGAAGAAGAATGAACGGGAAGTTACAAACGTCAAATGCTTTAAACTACTGTAACTCATAGAAGAAGAGCATATGCTTATAGCGATGGAATTTTACACTCATTTTTGCACATATTCAAAGTGTAAATTTGAAAACATACCTTAGGACGAGGGTTTAATCTCGTGATCCTCACCTTGCAAAGAGACATCAGATCAGAGGATCCATTTTCTATCAAAAAGGACAGGCGATTAGTGAAGACATTTATGTGAAACGTCTAAATTCTCAGCTGGTCATTTCAAAATCGTCTAATACATTTTGAGAACACAATAAAGTGGAAGACTATAAGAAAACTTTAGCTACAATCCTCAGATAGGAGCAAACTCTACATTCTTAGCTCCTACGATCAATACCAGTCATATCAGAATTGCTTATTGCAATCAATCAACGAAGGCAAGATTCCAAACTAGTTGAGGTCGACTATATGAGTCCTGTAGGCTGTATCCATCTCAAAATCATTTAAGTCGCTACGATATTTATCCATTACACTGCAATAGTGATAATCAGCTTCTCCAGGACAGTCAAAATCTATCAGACGAGCAATGAAGAAGAAGAAGAAGAAACATACCTGGAGCTTGAAGAAGAAGAAGAGAACCAGAAAGTCGCACCCAAGCAGCGAAATATTATACATGTTCCGAAAATATTAGTAAGAAAGTCCCACCAACACCAAGTAGCAACCCTTTTCTTTTCTTCTTTAAAAAGTGGTTTTTCTTTTAAATTAAAAAAAGAGAGGGGATGGCTTCTTTTGCTTCACTGCGTTGCCTCAGCTTCTGTTCAAGAATAAGTCACTTCTTCCTCCTCAAGTTGCCTCAGTCATGTGAAGATTTCATTACATACGGGGTAGGGTTTAAGTATTTGACTTTTAAATGCAAGAATGTATCTGTAGCTGAATCATATTATAGGCGTGTTAGGACAAACTTATTTCTAGCATAGATAGTTAGGGATGAAACCTACTTTCAGAGAAAAATAATACTAAGATAGGAAGAAGGAGAACTAACCAGTGAGGAAGGGCTCTCGCTAATCAAAAGTATTTTGGGGAAGTCGGAAGCCCTTCTTGACCAAGTCATTTGCCATCTTGATGTCAACTCGTCACATTCTGGGGTTGAAGATAGCCCGAAAGTACCACATACCACCACAGGTGGAGGGTAAAAGATAATTTTCAAGAGAAGTTAGTAATAGAAAGCAAACCACGCTATCTTTATCAGCAAGACAGTGTATTTAATCAGAAGTGTGCTGCTGATGTCTTAATGGAATGGCATCATTGAAATAGAAAGTTAAACAGTACTAACACTAATTCACTGATCACATCAGAATTCAAAAGCTAATTTTTTAAAAAAAAAAAGAAGAAAGAAAGCATTGAAATAAGACATAAATACAAGATTAGTAAAGAGTAAAGAGAGCTTTATTTCAGTCACGTTACTCCTAGCCATAGACAGGCAATTGAAATCACACTCAAAATCAGGTGATCATGTTCCATGTTATCTATCATGTAAAATTACAGAAGCATTTCACCTCAACACAGATCTACAACCTAATCAGGCATTAGTATAATGGTGAGGCAGAAAAAACATAGCAGAACGTTACAGAAACCTCTTTAATTACAGCAGGACTTGGTGAAGCTATCAAATCTAGATAATCCAGGAATTCATGAGAAAGCCTTAGGCTTTGATGAAGCATTTTGATGTGTGAATCCAAGTTTTTGGATCCAATGAAGAAACCCCTTCTTGTGATGGAACATTGAATTTTGTACTAGATTCAGAGTCCCATCATGCGCAACTGAAGATTCAAACTGTTCCAGTACCTTCACAATCTGCCAAAACTCGGGCCTCTTTTCTGGTTGCAAAGACCAACACTGTTCGATCAAAGTTCTCATGGCAGGAGGGCAGTCCTTGGGAATAGGTGGTCTTGTATTCTGAAAGGTTCCAGAGACATTCAGAATTACACATAAAAAGATCCTCTTTTGCATAATAGATGAAGCTATTAACAGAAATAATCCTTTTTGGGGGGAAAAGACGGGGTTTAGGGGCATGATTTTGTCTCTCGACTAGTCATTATGACAAAAAAAGGTCAGCCATGACAAGGTCACAATTGTGTGCATCATCTTCCAAATGCATCAGCAGTCATAAATTATTTGGACAGAAAAGTAACATAAGAAACAATGATACTTTTGTGCACCATGAGTATGACAACTGAACATAAATACCAGAGAATCACAGGAATCCCTAGAATGGATGAATAAGAAAAAATTCAATACCTTGTTCACAACAGCAAAAGCAGCCTGTACTGGTGTCATATCTTCATAAGGAATGGTTCCAGCCATCATTTCCCATAAAATGAGTCCAAAACCATAAACATCCACCTTCCGACCATATGATTTTCGTTTAATCATCTCAGGTGCCATCCATCGGTAAGTACCTGGATCATCAGCCAAAAGATCACAATATGCTTCCTCACAAGCAATTCCAAAATCTGCAATTTTGAGGCGGAAGTTCTCATCGATAAGTATATTTTCTGGTTTGAGATCCCTATGAATAATGCCTTGTGAGTGAATATATTGCATTCCATGAGCAATATCCATGGCCAGTGCAATCAATTTTTGCAAGGTCAGGGACTTGTCCTCAAGCTTGTGAAGGTATGCTCTCAAAGAACCCTCAGATAGATACTCAGTGACAACACAAAAAACTGGTGTCTTTCTGCATGCTCCTACAAACTGCATTAAGAGGTCGTATTAAAAACCAGATCAAAGATGATTTTGAAAACAAAAACAAGTCTCCTAACTTGTGTTTTACCACTAGAACAAACAGAGGCCATGGAAGAACTTCCATATTAAAATTCTTAAGCAAGACCATAAAATACAGTAAGCAATGTATATGCAGAATGCAATATGCTCAAATTAAATGCATCAAACAAGAAAATTGAACCTCATTAACTACCTTTACGACATTTTGGTGGTGGAGTTGAGACAAGAGAGTAACTTCTCTGGTGAACTGATTCTCCAATCGAGTTGCTAAATTTCCATTTTCGTCATCATCAGGTAGTTTTATCATTTTCACGGCAACAGGTTCATCCCTGTAAATTCCATGGTAAAGCTGACTATGGGCACCATGAGCAAATCTTAGTCCAAGGAAAAGCTTGGAAAGATCAACAGTGTATTCATCAGCTGTTTCTACAGCCGTAACCCTGCGTCCACTATGATCAAAGTACTTTGTCCATGCAGAATCTTTCTGGTTCCGGCTCTTTGATTTGTCATTGAACTTCACCAATGACTTTGAAACAGCAGAACCAGAACTAGCTGTTTTCTTTTCATGAGAATCTTTGAGGAACAACTTACCCACAATGCCCTTCTCATGTCCCTTCCTTTGAGGATGTGGAGTCAAAAATCTCCTCTGACTAGATCGAGCTTCCTTGAAGGTTTCGGAAAGTTTTGT
Source organism: Solanum aculeatissimum (assembly GCA_038996855.1). Classification (NCBI taxonomy): domain Eukaryota; kingdom Viridiplantae; phylum Streptophyta; class Magnoliopsida; order Solanales; family Solanaceae; genus Solanum; species Solanum aculeatissimum. The sequence continues at coordinate 35,924 of JBCEWC010001396.1, forward strand.
TGTCGGAAGAGGGGATAAAGCCCTCTGCTTATTTGTACTCGGATTTTGCTGAATTTGCCGAACAGTTGGATCTGGTCTTGAATTAAGAGAAGTTGTTCCAGGTCTAGTTTTGGCACCTGTAATACTTCTAGGCTGAAAAAAGACAGGACCAGTGGACAATCTTGTTGAATCCAACCTATGACAAATGGTATGAGAAAATTTTGTTCTCCTAATCCAAGAATTAGCTTCGTGGTCCATTTTTTTCCGAAATCAGGCTAAAAAACCTGGTAACAAGCACCAAATTTCTTCTCCTTTTCCTTCTTCAGTTCAGGAGGAGGTTCCGATTTGACAATCCCCTCAAATTGTCCTATCAGTTCCGCTAAGTTTTGAAAAGACAATTTGTTCAAACCCATCAATCAAGAATCAACTCAGCCTTCAATTCTATGTGCAAACACACCATAAATGATCAATACCAGCCACAATAGACACCCTTCAAAAATGCCTCCTTCAAGAACAAGTTGAACTAGAATTAAACAAAATCTTTATCTTTTTATTTCTTCTTCAAAAAAAAAAATTTTAAAAAACAAATCTTTATCACCTTTTCTCAACATTAATTCAAATCAGATAGAAAAAGACTAATACCTTAAACAGCAGAAGAAACCCTCTTCAGCTACAAATCAAACAACCTTCCTTCAAGTCCTAGAAAATCCCCAAACAAAAAATCAACAACAACAAAAGGATATTAACAAACAATGAAGAGATGAAAAACACACTAATTTGGCTATTAAAACAAAGAAATGTCAATCTTTACACAAACCTCATTAAACCTCAAATACAAAATCATAATCATAAATCCAAATAAAATTTAGAGACACTCATTATCTCAAATTGAAAAAACAAACATACCCTTTCTGCAAAATCAAATTCAAGTACCAAAACGATAAATTTTTATCACAATATCAAAAGGATTTTCTATAAAGATTCCACCTTTGATAAACAATAAAACAAACAACAAAAGGAATGAAAAGCAAACTAATTTAGCTACTAAAACAGAGAAATATCAATATCAACAAACTCCATTAAACCCAAAATACATAATCATAATCATAAATCCAAACAAAAAAGAGAGACACTCATTATCTTAAATTGAAAAAATAAACATACCCTTTCTGCAAATTCAAACTCAGGATAAATTCTTATCACAATATAAAAAGGATTTTCTATAAAGATTCCACCTTTGATAAACAATAAAACAAACAACAAAAGGAATGAAAAGCACACTAATTTAGCTACTAAAACAAAGAAATAACAATTTTAAAAAACCCCATTAAACCCCAAATACAAAATCATAATCATAAATCCCAAAAAAAGGCACCCATTATCTTAAATTGAAAAAATAAACATACCTTTCTAGCAAAATCAGATTCAAGTACCAAAAGGATAAAGCTTTCACAATATAAAAATGGGATTTTCTATAAAGATTCCATTTTTGACAAGAATTCTAATTTCTCCTCTCTTTAATCCTATGTAATAACCTTTAAGACATTGAGATAGTTTAATAAGAGAGGAGAAAAATTCAAATCAAAACCCATTTTTGACTAAAATTCCATATTCTAATGTGTCATTGTTTCTTCACATGAAAAAACCAAAAAAGTACATTTATGTACCTTTGAAGCTTTGGATTTAGACCCGGTTTTGTTGCATGACTGAAGCTGAGGTGGGGTAGCGTGGGGGTGGGGTGGTAGGAGGTTGGGGGGTAGGATGAATTTTTTTTTTAAATGAAATTAATTAATTAGGAGTAAAAGATAAGTTAAAATAAAAATACATATATTAGTTACTTTGAATTAGTCCTTTTGTCTTAATTTATGTGATAAATTTTTATTTTAAAAAGAATAATATTTTAGTGTATTTAAAAATAAAATTTAAAATTTTTACACTTTTTGATATTATTTTATAGTCATAAAAATATTTATAATTTATTTTAAAATTCTTATTTTATGTTTATAAAATTATTTTATAGTCGGAAAAATATGTATAATTTATTTTATAATTTTATTATATATTTATGAAATTCAGATAAATATTTATGATTTATTTTAAATTATAAGTTTTAAAAGGTTAATTTTTCTTTTCTTAAACTCTTTGTTTATAATCAAACAATGCTACATAAAATGATTTATAGGTATGGGCAGACTGCAAGGAGTTCATCTAAAATTCGCGATCATATAAAGTTAAAATTATGTAAAACAAATTATATATTAATTTTGTATATATTTATCTTTTTATATTTTGCATCTCTTTAGTGAAAAATTATAAATTTGATATTAGGTACAAGGAATAATTATCACTTACGCATCATTCAATTGTTAATTAAAAAAAATTATTCATATATTAATAATTAATATTTGTATAATTCTAATCTGCGATTAAAATAATTTTTTTATATTATATCTTAATGAAAATTCAATGATAATTGGCAAAATATGGCATTGTTCCCTTAATGGAGTTTGTTGCAAAAATTATTCAAAAAGTTGAAAAGAATTTTAAATTATTTATTAGATCATCAATTTTTTTTCTCCCAAGAATCATGTGAATAAGTTGAAGAAAAGACAAAAAGTTCAAAAAAGGGAAAACAAAATTAGGTGGGAAGCATATAGCTGTCATAATCTGAGAATTATTAAATTAGGTATGATTTTAAGGAAGATTGAGATATTTTTTTAATTTTATTTTACCTTGTTTTATGTGAAAAAATATGATTAAGGGTACAATAAGTACAATTAAGGAATATTAATATATTATTGATGGATGTGGTATAATAGACGAAGTTATGTTTTTTCGAATTAAGAATATGAGCAAATTTTGATAGGGAGCATCTTTTTTAAAATGGAATTTATGTGTTACAAATTTGAATTGATCGAATTTTGATATGAATATCAGCATCGAATAAAAAAAAATTGTATGATTATCATCTATTAATTTATGTTTTTCTCTTTATTGTTTATATCATTATTTCTCTTTAGCAACTTTCTTGATGTGTTAGTTTTGGTGTAAAATTAAACGATATAGAAGGATAGATGAGATTGGTCTTTATTTTTACGTAAATTTTTTAGCATTTAGGATGAAATATTTATACAAGAAAGGTACCTCTTTTAATAGATTTTATATGAACTGGATTTAAATTTGATGAGTCAATAATACGTGCTATCAAAGAGTTATACGTATAAAAGAAATCAAGACAATAATCAAAGTAAAACAAAATTTTTATTAAGGTTAAAATACATTATTTATATATATTTAATTGCTCTTTTAGTTCATGCATGAGATTTAAATTAAATTTATTAAGTTTAGATGAACCTATAGCTTCTTCATTAGCTCTGCGCTTGAAGTCATTAGGTCGAGGGTACGTCTGTCTGAGCGTCATGCATTAATAAAAAGGTAATATTTTTCTCTTTGTTAAATTTAAAACACGACAATAGGAAATCAATTTTAAATAATGGACGAGTTATAATTTATTGCCTAAAACACGCATTATTTTAATAGCCAATCATTTCTCACACACACACACAAAAAAATTATTTTTTTCTATTCATCTTCATATATGCTAATAATGTTTTTTATAGGTGTCAAAGCTAGTAGCAAGAAATAAACTTGACTCATGATAAATTTAAATTTTTAATTTTGAGTACTTGCGACGATTCCTCCTGATGGGCTCACATACTCAGGTATTGTCTATGTCAGGGCCAGTCAGTTCGCACCTTAATCTCTCTTCGCGCGGCAGCGCTACGGGGTATCGAATCCAGTACCTCAGACTCCTTTACACTCTCCAAGATGAGAATGAAACGTGAAATAAAATAATTGTGAGATTTTGTAACTAATATGTTAAATTAAATATAGAATAAAATTAATTTCAAATTGTATCTTGAAATTATTATATTTTTATATCATTTAGTGTGCGAATTAAATTATTTTGGGATTATAGTCTGGGATCATAATCTCCTCATGAATTTATCCCACTAAGAAAATGGGATAAAATATCACAAATTCAATTAATTGTGATATGATATTTATGACCATTAACTTAGACTCAATTAGTAATTACCACCTTTAACTTTATCAGTGATCCAAGTAGACACTTTAATTATTTTAAACTTGAACGAATAGACACAATTATCTTGCATGGCATCCTGCGTGACAATTTTGTGTCCTACGTGACATTACGTGTATCTACTTGGTCAATATTATATAAGTTGAAGTGTCTATTTATGCACATCCAAAGTCAAACGACATAAATGATATTTGAAGTCAAGTTAACATACATATTTACGTATTATGTCTTTTTTTCTTTTAATTATAGGATATCGAGGTGCTAACTTGCTTTCCTCGTGTTTTGTGTTTTCTCAAAATACTCAAAAAATGTCGGGTTGATTTCATCTCAGGACACCCAAAACCCTCCCCAAATGCTATTGTATCAAATATCAAAAGTCCTCAAAATTGGGCTGACCCATTGTACCAAAGTCATCATTTATAAGTCCATCGTCCATGGATCTGCTTATAGGCCCAAAAGAGCAAACGGCCCATAAGAAAAGCCCAAAATGATCCTTTCAATAAGATGATTGGATTTGGGAGTAATTATGCCCACTAGCCATTGAGAAAATATATTTACACAAAAAATATCTCACTTTTTTTAAATTACGAAAAGTAGTCATCCGGCTAACCTTTGGCTATTTGTTACAATTTTGGGCATTCAACCCTCGTTGTATAGGCATGTATATTCAGTGTATATTTATGTATCATAATGTATATTTTGTGCATAGCTCATGTATTAATAATATACATTGTATATCAGTGTATACTTTCTATACCTATATTGTATAGTCATGTATAGTTTTGCTGATTTGGGGCTATTTTTTATGTAAATAAAATATGTGCTACTTTTTTTTGTATATATATGTAATTTCCTCTAAGATTTGCATATTTTAACGATACTCATAATTAAAAATTATTTGAAAATAATAATTAAGAAACATGAAAACCTTGTAATATTGACTGAAATTATATATGATGTTTTTTGAAAAATTCTCTCCTCGTGATTTTTACGATAAATTTTGGATCAATTAAGTTCTATTTTTTCAAGAATTATATTGATTGACCTTTAAATTACTTATTTTTCAAGAAAATATTTTTTACAGAACATTATGAAATCTTTCGCGACCCAAAAGGAAAAGGAAACTATTTATATGAAATGCTAACTCGATTCGAATTTAAAATTAATTATATTTTTTTATGAACTTTTAATATACATATATAACATTCGAATCAAAATTAATAAAGTCGTATGAATTTGTAACCAACACTTTACCTCCGCATACCTCTATTCAGAGGCAACATAGAAGTTAGGGTTTCAACTTTATGAATTTTGAATTTTATAATGACGATTTTAAGTGATAATAAATAGATTTATCTATTAACACAAATATACTATTTAAGCAAACTCTATTAGATCCATCAAATTCACATGCAGACTACTAGCTCCGTCTTCCGTCCCTATTATCATAAGGGGAAATTACAGAAATACACAACATTTGGAAACTTAATTACAATTATTCCCTACCATTTAAAAAATTACTAAATTTCTTTTTTTCGCTATTTCGCTGATACATAACACACATTTATAAACTATCAGTTAGTTTCAC
>JBCEWC010001397.1:0-41584 GCA_038996855.1 Solanum aculeatissimum
AATAAACAACAATAATTAGTTGGGAATGAATTTTAGTCATGTTAGTACGTTTACTTTAGGTTTCTATATTTTCTAGAAAACTTTAGTCATGTTAGATATTTTTATATACGTAGAAGCCAAAAATTTCAAATTCCAAAAAGAAGAAGGATTAACCTAAATAGTTGTTATATCCAACTAATTAAACTAGAAATAGCTGTTAGAATAATATATGTATAATCGATGTATAATATGTGTATGATTATATATAATGAGTGTATAATCTATATGTATATCGACAAGGAAAAATAAACAGTAAATCTATCCGGCTATTCGTGTAAAGATCCCAAAGTAATTCTAGTACTTTTAAATTCTTATTTTGCATAATATTGGCAAGAGATGAGCTAAAAATGGAGAGACATAGTCAGTGAGGATTTATATAGACCCCGAGTTGTCCATAATTGAGACATAATTGTCGTATACATATAATATGATCGTACTTATTCAGAACTCAATAACTCTAGCTCCTAGATTCGCCTCTGTTGATAGAAAAAACTATTTTTAGGTGATGTTCTAACTGTTTTTTTTTTTTTGATAACAGCCTTGCAAATCAGCACCAAGAGTAAGCACATTGTTCTTATGGTCTTTACTCTTTATTTTATTATTATTCTCTTAATGAACTTGTAATGAGAAATTTACTTCAAATTGCAGGCATTAACCATAGATTCAAGCTCAGGTATAAGAGTGAAGGATCTTACATTCCAGAATAGCCAACAGATGCATTTTGTAATTTCGCGATCAAACTCTGTACGCGTAAATGGTGTTAAGGTTTCTTCTCCTGGAGATAGTCCTAATACTGATGGAATCCATATAAGTGAATCAACAAATGTTGTACTCCAGGACTGCAAAATTGGGACAGGTATATAGTTGTGAATCTTCCACTATATGGAATGATGCTCGAGCTCTTCAAAAATATCGTCAATGCATGTTAGATCCTTCAAAAGTAGTGCATTTTTTAAGGATCGACATGAATGTAGCAACATTTTTGAAGAGTTCGAGCAGCATAACTTATATGTCATGATATTGATGTGTGTTTTATAGTCAAAAAATGAATATGGTTAACTTGTTTTTGATATATATATATAGGTGATGATTGTATATCAATTGTCAATGCTAGTTCCAATATCAAGATGAAGAAAATCTACTGTGGTCCTGGCCATGGAATCAGGTAGTCAATATGCACATGTTCGCGTATTCATCTATTTTGAAAAATCTCAATAAAACATGCTCACAGAAGTTATTTTCCGCTGCTGAACATTGATTTTAAGGCGTGATTCATCCTAAGTAGTATGCTCCCAATACTAATTTTGTTACATGTTTAATCCCTGCATAGCATTGGGAGCCTTGGTAAGGACGATTCCATCGGCATAGTGAACAGAGTAGTACTGGATACAGCATTCCTCAAAGATACCACAAATGGCCTCAGAATCAAAACATGGCAGGTACAGAAGAAATGTAGTGCCTTGTTCATATAGCATTTTGATTGTAAAAGACTAATGTGAAGTCCTTAATGTTCATAGGGAGGATCAGGCTATGTTCGAACAGTCCGATTCCAAAATGTACAAATGGAAGATGTTTCTAACCCAATCATCATTGATCAATTCTATTGTGACTCACAAAAACCTTGTAAAAATCAGGTACTCCGTATTTGTCTTACTTCCGTTTTTAGTTCTGGCTTTCGAAGATTAAATGACATTTGATACATAACATGATTGACAAGTTAACTTGTGTTTGTGCTTATGTTGTTGAGCAAGCAAAGTATGACAAAATGTGTGTTGTTTTATGTTGACATCACAGACATCTGCAGTTGAGATAAGTGAAATACTCTATCGGAACGTTAGTGGAACAACAAAGAGCCAGAAGGCGATGAAATTCGCGTGTAGTGACACTGTGCCTTGCAGCCACATTACTCTGGACAATATCAACTTAGAGGCTAGAGATGGCCCTGCTGAAGTATACTGCAACTCCGCCACGGGCATTATAGCTGGTTATGTTCATCCAGAAGCAGAGTGTCTCAACTCAAATGACAAGAAAATTGAGCAGAAGATTGAAGAAGATAATGTTCATGATGAACTATGATTTAGCTTCTTTTTTGTCTTCAATCTATAATGAATATTGAAGAAGCATATATTTTGATGATTATAAAGCAAATAGTATAGTAAGTATTCATTTGTGTTGTCTCAGATTTTGAGATTCCTAGCTTAGATATAAGCTAGCTAAATATTGTTTTTACATAAGGATGTCTTTGAGACTAATAGTCTTATGTAATGTACTTATACATATTGCAGTAATATTTGTATTGAAATTTATTGATTGAGAAGTTATATATTTGACTATTCTATGCTTATTTGTCATTTTTATACGTAGTCAATTATATAGTAGTAAGTAGAGAATTTCAAATTCATTTCAGATGACCATAATTGTCTTTTTTGTAAGGGGATGGCCTGCCTCGAAACATTTTCATCCCTTATCAAAAGGTGAAATAACATGTGAAGCAGTTGTGAACTTCAGATACATATGATTGAAGTTCAGACATATTTGCTTGAACTTTAGGCACATATTATTGAAGTCAAACCATTGTTGCTTGAAGTTTAGGCAAATGTGATTGAGATCATACATTTGGCTTGAACTTCAGGCACATATTCAATCATTCTTACATAAACTTCAATCGTATATATGGATGAAATATAAATATTTATGCCAGATTTTCAAATGAACGAACATTTACCTAGAACCAATAACTTGTTATTCAAATTTAAACAATTGAACACACAATTCAAGTCTAAATGAGCTCAAATTTAAAACACATATTCTAAACAAGCCTCAGTCATCAATTTGTCAAAACAATAAAAGACTTAACAATATTGATAATTTACCAATGTTTTCAATTTTTCCCTGTAATACCAATCATTTAAATTCATTCACTTCTCATAAAGGGAGAACACAACACATTTTGGCTAGCTTTTGCCAAAACTGGCTATAAATTAAATACAAATCCTTATATACCCAGAAGTAGGCCGGCCCATTAAATATTAATTGCCTCTGTCGTCTCATCTCCTCAAATCGCTCCAGCAATTAGGGTTTTGGTTTTCAAATAATTTCTCTCGGGCGTAAGACTTTGCTTTCTGTAGCATTGCTCCGAAGCATAGAAACTTCGGATTCGGTCAATTTTCTGCTTAATTTCTCTCATCATGGCAAATCGTACGTGCAATTTTCCTTTTGGATTTTTTACGAGTAGTTTTTTGGGTACAAATATGTGTAGTTAGCGATTAACGCCCTTCAATTTGATTGATGCAGCTACAGGACGGTCGTTTTTGCAAGTGGCAGCTACAGAGGAGGCTGTTGCGCCGCCACTCAGAGTTGTTCAGATTGAAGGACTGGTACTACTTACTACTATATCTTTTTTGTATCTGTTATGTCCGGGTCAGCTTACATGTGATTCCAGGGGTACCGGATATCTGCTACCTCCCGCTGTGCTAACGGGTAACTCTGTTCACCAAGGTTTGGACAGATGTGAAAAGATCACTTAGTGTTTTTGTTTGTGGTAATTGAGCCTCAGACGTGATGGTTCTCAACACACTTTAGACAACTAGGTTTAACCTTTAGGTGACTGTCTCGTTTTTATTTGTTTCTGTTTATGTGCATTTAGCTTGTGGAATCATAGTTAAAAAAAAGTCTTGAGCTCAATTGTAGCACAAGAGCTTCTTAGTTGGGTTCAGTGACAAATTCAGAAGCCAACTCAAAAGTAGAAACAGCAAAAGGATTGAGTGATCTCTTGCTCTAAGTAGGCAGACTTGGAGTACCTTTGGAAGCCAAGTATCAAATTCCAGAACAGAGAATACTAGATGAATTGTTTACATATGCCTAAAATTTGGTGGGTGGAGTTATACTGTTTCTTCCCTAGTTGCTCATACTAATTTCACTGATGCTAACTGAATCTAGCTACCATAACTACCCACTAATTGCCTTACTATAACTGCGTATTGGCTCTTTTATTCCCCAACTTTTCTCTTTGATATGCTGACCTTCCTCCAGTTCTTTTCTTCATCTTCTTTTAGATTCTTGCTAGTTTAGTATATATCAATACTGTCCCTTATTGTTTACCCTTCTCGAGGATGACCATTCGTTAAGAATAGCTTTCGTTTAAACCATGAGTTGTGTGATCACTCCTCAATGTTAATTGCTGCATTACCTTTAACCTTGATGTTTTCCTACAAAAGAATGTGGATAGTTTCTTTGCAAGGATCAAACAAATTCTACCTCACACGCAGACATTGAACCCACATAGTTTATAGAATGGTAGTCATCCCAAACTCAGCAAGAGGGTACAAGAGGCTCACCAAACAAAATCAGGGTGAAAAAGCTATCTAATGTAAGGAGCAAAGACTCTGGGGATATTATCTTTGCTGCAACTGCTAGTCTGTAAAGGTCTAAGATCGATTGTTTCTAACAGCATCATTGTGAAAGTTAGTAGCCTAGCATAAGTTCAGAAGTCTCCCGTGCATGAGAAATTCTTCCTTCTACTGATGTTAGCTTCTGCATCTTCTTTTGTTGAGAGAGGTGGAGCAGCAAATCTTTAACTTTTAAGTGGACGTGCTATTTTGGACAAACCACAAGGCATAATAGGACATGTAAAAAGGGATCAAGGGAGTAATATTAAGATATACCCTTAATGTTTGTATTACAATGTTCCAAGAGATGTGACATAGCATGGCAATGGGTGGGAAAAAAGTGATTTGTTCTCTCTTGTAGTATTATCTGCATCGATAGACTGCCTTTTTATGTGTAGTTTCCTGAAGTAAACTCTGTGCTACAGGTTATTTTGAAAATAATAAAGCATTGCCAGGAGTTTTCACCGGCTTTGGTCACTGGGCAACTCCTTGGCCTGGATGTTGGGAGTGTTCTTGAAGTCACTAACTGTTTTCCCTTTCCGGTATGGTGAAGTCAGGTCTTTCTTGCTTCTTCTTTATACCGAAAATGGTCGACTTATTTTAACAGACTCTTTTTTTACATTTATTTTGCTCAGGTTCGCGAGGAAGATGAGGAGATTGAAGCTGAGGGTGCTAATTATCAACTTGAAATGATGCGATGCCTGAGAGAGGTTAATGTTGACAACAACACCGTTGGCTGGTAAGTGAGCTTTTTGACCGTTAGGACATCATTTAATCTGGGTAGAACTATGACTTCCCTTCTTTCTAATTAAGAAAGTATGTTTGTCTTTGTGCTAGTTCTCTATAAGACTCATTGCTAACCTTTAATTAATGAAGTAATAAGGGCAGTTTCTGCTATCGGGCTTGTTCTCAACAGAAGTGAATCTATTTTCAGGAAAACATTCTTTCTTTGGCTGGTTTTTTCAGGAAAAATCTATTTTTTCATGTTGCATCATTGAGTGATGCAATGATTTTTAATTGCACTTGTAAAGACACCCAAACTTTTTTATCCCCTCTCTGCTTAAATATTATCCAGTGATGACTATTATGCAAGGAGCTCAAGCACCTTGGAAATGTGCTTACAAGGATATGCTATGTGGTTGTCAAAGGATTGTTTTAATGTTCACTATACTTATCGACGTGATTCTAAACTTTTGTTGGATAAATGAAAGCAAGTATGATAGCGTTAGGCCGTAACTATGAGTCTAACTAGGTTTTTTAGGTTAAAAAAATTATCCCTAGATAAGATTTTTCAAGTGTCCATGCTGCTAGTAGTGCTCAAGGATCAAAATTTTTGGTTTTATAATTGGAATTTTATGGTAATAGCTATGGGAAACGGCAGCAGTGGATTTATTCAGCCACAGTGGTTTCCATGCCCAGGCTAAAGTTTCTGGACTGGTTTCTAAAAATTGGTTAGTTGCCCCTAAATTTGTATTTGTCTTGTTTACTCCATTAAAGGCACTGCTAAGTCAGACATCTCATTGTGCTTGCCTTTTTTTCTTTGATCATTTTTCCTTTGATCAGTAAAGGAAAAAAGACGTGGTTATAAGTAGCACTAGGATGGTTCTGTGTGATTTACATTTTCTTTCACCACAGTGTAATTTATATTTAAGTAGAAAATCCGTTTTCTTAAAATGCTTAGACTATTTATGTGTTTAACCTTAAGGCTAGAAGTGGACAATGTACAACAATTAATGGTCTGATTGTATTTCCGCAGCTAAGTTACATTGTTTTAATGTTTTCCAGTTCCAAGGCAGTGAAGAGAAAGTTGTTATCAAAAAAGGGAGTAACAAAACTGTCATACATGTTAACAATTAAAAAAACTGTCTTGTTACTGAAAAGCTTGCTCTATTTAACTCTCTTTCTTACATTATTGTCATCTTAACTTTTACCGTGTTGCTAATTTGTTCCTAATATGGATTTCATTGGTGGTTATTTTCCAGGTATCAATCAACTTTGTTTGGTTCTTATCAGACTGTGGAGCTGATAGAGACCTTCATGAATTACCAGGTATCCATCTCCATCTCTCATTGTTGAATACTGAACTTGTCAGTTTCTGCGGCAACCTAAGATATACTGCACTTATCCTGCTAGCCATTTTCAGTTTAGAAAATGCCATTTTTCAGTCCCCTTTTGCTGGCCCTAGGAACAAAAAGGAGAAAGGATAAAATTAACAATGCTATAGAACTGTTTTCTATAGGGATGCTAAATGAGCCCCAAGGCATTCCAGACTGTGTTACCCTTTTAGTTTAAGTTTAAATACTAGGGTTCCATGCCTGATGGACCAATGCATCATGAAAATGACCTGCAGATTAGCAAGACTGATGCCCTGAAGTGACTTTACCCCCCATTTGCAGCTTAAAACGCAAAATCTAGTGTGAATGATCATACCGACAACATATGTTAGGTAAAAGATAACTAATAACTTGGTGCTCTAGGGGAAGGATAAATGCAAAAATGGTGTTGTTTGTTGGCCTTTAATGAATTAATTAATTAAGGACCATGTTAATATATTTTTCTTTGAAGGGATGTAACCTTTTTAATGGACAGGGTTGAGGAAAAGCTCATGGAATCAGAGGGGAGTCAAGTTTGAATGTGAGCCATGTAATAGTGAATTTGGAAGAATTAGAAAGTGATCGTCCATGAACCCAAATTAGATAATTTATGACCCACTTTAACAGGTAGGGAGGAGTAAATGATCTTTTTTTGGATAATGGAGGTGTCCGGTTCCCTAGCAGGGCAAGCCCCAACGGATGAGGATACTGAGTTCTTATTTAAAGAAGCAACATGAGAAATGTAATCCATGTAAGAACTTGAGGGGAGAAATTGCTGCTCAAAGCCAACTCTGATCAATTGCTTAAGTCAAACATCCATGAAAAAGATTTTTAAGTCAAATGTCACAAGCTGTTGATTCTTGCTTAAGTTATGTGTTATCCTTTGCATGGAAAACCTGCTACCATTCATCATTTGTTGATTTCTTGAATATGAAACTCTTGGTTTTGTAAATAAATTAGTTTTCTTTCTGACATTCTTCTTAATCTTTTTTTTTTTTAAAGATGTTGGCTTGATTAGGTGCTTCTATATTTTCTCATTAGTTGCCATTGATGTGAACAATTCATTGTACTTAGACTCTATGATATTTGTGATTGCAGGAGAATATAAAACGTTGCGTCTGCATAATTTATGATCCTTCAAGATCCAACCAAGGTGTCTTAGCTTTGAAAGCCTTGAAGCTTTCTGATTCTTTCATGGAACTTTACAAGAGTAACAACTTTACTGGAGAGAAGTATGTTTATTCTTGAGTTGCTCCTACTTTTCCTCTCAAGATAGTGGTTGGTACTAATTCAAATAAAAGTAACTCATTTTGATTGCTGATATTTGTTTTTTGTTTTAGGCTGAGAGAAAAGAATCTTTCATGGGTCGACATCTTTGAAGAGATACCAGTATGCTTCTAACCTTCTGAATTCTGTGTCCTCTTTGGTCTTTGGCACTTACGTCATCATAGTAGATTCTTTTTCAAGCGATGTTCACTGCTTCATAACCTGTTACCATTTTGCATGTCAGAGACAGTTGTATCAATTTGGAGATAAGAAGTCTGAGAAAATTGAAATATAATTCTGATACATTAGCTTTTTTTTCTCTGGAGGGACCCTTTTTCGTTTTTCCTTTTCTGTGGTTTTGAAAAAAATTTCTTCCTCATTTTAAGGTTAGACTTGCCACTTAAATTGCCGCCATACATTATTTTGAGTAGTACTATTATCATGTATTAATCCTGCCTGCTGTTGATATCGGTACATAGTTCATTGGTCAGGAATTCAGCAGTAATCTTCAATTTAATTGCAGAAGTTAATTTCCTTTTTTTTTTTTGACAGATAAAAGTTTCAAATTCCGCACTCATTAGTGCCTTTATGACTGAATTGGAACCAGATACACCGGTAACTCAGGTAATGCCACTTAATTTTGGCAGAATACTGAATATTCACATATGTTGCTGAACTGTAACCCAGCTATTTTTTCCTCCTTATGTCAGTGTGATTATGAACGCCTACAATTATCAACCAATCCATATTTGGAGAGGAATGTGGAATTTTTGATTGAATGCATGGATGACTTGTCGATGGAACAGCAAAAGGTTTGTCTTTCCTCTTCCTGGGTTGATCTTTCATTTTACTGTGTTCACATAGGGGTGATTGTTTACTAAGATTAATACATATTTGCAGTTCCAATTCTATTACCGGAATCTTTCTCGTCAACAAGCTCAGCAGCAAGCTTGGCTTCAAAAGAGGAGGTATGTTTTTTATTTTGGCATTTTTGAGTAGTTGGTCGATTATCTAGGACATTTTGAAAGAAGGGTTACAACGGTTTGGGTTATCGAAAAAAGGGTTGCAGTAGTATTGGGCTATCAAGAAAATGGGTTATATATAAAAGATTACAGCACTGTCGGGGTATTGAGGAAAAGGGTTACATTAGTTATGGTAAGCTTAGTGAACCGGATGATCTATGCAGCCGAAGGTTTAGAAGATTTGACACTTCTGAGGTGGAATATTTACTTGGGAAATATACACGGATTTTTTGGGGATAGGAAGAGAGGCCTTTACAAATGTTACAATAGGATTTGTTATTTAGGTCCTCAGATGCTTCTAGTCTACCTTGTAGTTAAGCTTGAATTTTTTGCTGAGCTATATTCCAGTTAACTTAGTATATCATAACTTTTTATGATTAGAGATCCTTCGTTTTTCACATTTTGTTTCTGGCCTCTGTTTTCTTTACAGAACTGAGAACATGGCACGCAAAGCCGCAGGAGAAGAGCCACTGCCAGAAGAGGATCCCTCTAATCCCATCTTTAAGCCACTCCCAGAGCCCTCGCGGTTGGATAGCTTTCTTATAACTAATCAAATTTCAAATTACTGCAACCAGATTAATGGGTAAGTTACGGTCTTGTTTGGTTGAATGTTCTTTTCTGTTCCCCTTTTCTCTTTGCCTATAATATTTTGTTTGTTTGTATGTGGATTGCAGAGTTGCGGGACAAAGTTTCAGTAGACTACATCTAATGAAGGCTTTGCACGAGAATTGAGGAAGTTTTGAATGGACAATTTGTACCTTAGATTTTTTGTGCCGCTTTTTAACTTACTGATTTGAAGAGGGAAAGAGAATGACCTTTATCTCTGTGGGCATCTTATTCTTTCTTTAGTCTTTGCTTTTATATTCTTCTGCAATTGGCAATCTAGCCTGGCTGGAATTATAAATGTGAAGATTTACATCTAGATCTCTGTATCGACGACCTTATGGTATTTTGATTGATCATATGGAAATGGAAGATTGAAAATCTCTCAATTACCCTCATTGTTACTGTTGAGTAAAAAAAGGATTGCTTCATCTCGTATTTTGATTCATCATATTTAAAATTACTGTGCTGGGTAAGAAATTTATGAGAAAAAGAGGCTCATTCTATTTATTTGTTTGTGTGTATTACTATTGAGTATTGACTACTTTTATTCTTTTTTTAATATGTAGTAGGTGGCCAGGAAATTAACTGTATTCAAAATTGTGATGTCTTGGTATCAAGTTGTGCGACACATAAAAAAAGACTTATGACTTACATATTATACATACGTGTCAAAGGATGATTATGTCACCCAAATCTCAATATTTTATTCTGCCAACAGACAAAATAAAACAAAATCGACACTTAATGCCATTAGAAAACATCAGGGAAAGGACACTATAAAGATAGTTCAAAGTTCAAACAGATATTTCACTCAATATATTATAAAGTGGTTTTGTTGAGGGATGGAGCTAGGAGACACAAAGGGGTTTATCGTGATCTTTTATCAGAAAATTATATTGTATTATATAAGGTTAATATTATTTCTTTGGATACAGTAGGTGTTGAATTCTCCTCTTGACGGCTTCAATATGTATTTCTTTATATTTTGAATTTCAAAAGTCACATACAGAAATAAGTAATTTTGTATCCACTTTTCACTCAGTTTTCATGAGTATATACCACTAAATTTACTTCCAAAAAATAAATGAGTGATGCATAAAAGAACAACAAAATAGATTGAAGTCATTGAACCAACCTCCCATATATTTCATCAAATAATAGAGAAGTAACAAACTCTCTCTATCACTATCTAGTCCAAAAACATCAAATTTAGGAGGTTTACATAAAGACAATAGGATAATTAAAAGTCAAAGAGAAAGGGAAATTCATCAAGTTTGTGACATGTTTTAGTGTGCTTCCATTCTTTGAGGAACAGGTGTTTTGATGACCTGCAAGATTTGAACCACTTCAGCCATTGAAGGTCTACTTGATGGTATTTGAGAAGTGCACACCAATGCCAACTTCAAAACAGGCAAAACTTCCTCTTCAGGATAAGAATCCATGCTTGGATCAACACATTCCAACACATTGCCTTGCTCAAGCAAAACTCTCACATGATCATTGAGTATCAATACATTGTCCTCTCCATACTCAACTGGCCTTCTCCCTGTGACAATTTCAAGTATCAACATCCCAAAACCATAAACGTCACACTTTTCGTTCACCCTTAAGCTCTGGCATGCCAATTCAGGTGCTACATAGCCTAGGGCACTCTGGAACCTGTTGCTTATCATGTGCTTATCAAGCTTTGTCACTAGCCTTGCCAGCCCAAAATCTGATATTCTCGGGTTGAAGTTTTCATCAAGGAGGATGTTGCTAGGCTTTATGTTGTAGTGTATGATTGCTGGCCTAAACGCATGGTGCAAATGTGCTAGTCCCTTGGCTGTTCCGAGCACAATCTTGAATCGAGTGGACCAAGAGAGGAGAGGGGAAGACGAAGACGAAGGCCTTTCATGTAGTATGGCTTGTAAACTTCCTTCTGGTGCATAATCTGATACTAGAAGCTGCAGTTGAGGAGTCCAGTAATACCCTTTTAAGGATATTAGATTTGGATGCCTTGCTTTTGCTAAAACTCTAACTTCTCTGTCAAAGTCCTCAGGATATTGGAGGATTTTTGATGTTATAAGCTTCTTGATAGCTACTATTCTTCCTTCCCCTCCCAATGGAGCCTTGTAAACAGTCCCAAAGACACCTTCACCGATTTCAGATGCCTTGTTTAGGATTGATTCAAGACTGCTATTAGTCCAATCTGGGGATGATTTGGTGTCCAATAACACAAGCTTTCCAGTGGCTAGGCTCCCTGATTTAGAAGAACTTGAACACATACTTTCCAAGGCATTTTCAACGAATCTAATTCTCTTTCGAACTGAAGCATTTAATAAAGTAATTATCAGTACTCCAACAGCGATTACAGCTGCAGCAGAGATTGCAACAATGGATGAAACACTGAGGAATCTATGGTGCTTGAAACTTTTATTGCTTGTTGAAGTTCCATCATCCCGGTTTTGACCTCCCATCTGGTTTCCATAAGCATAAGGATCAAGAACCAAAGGCTTTGGCACATTCAACTTACAAGGACCTTTCAATAAGGGTGAACAGATGCCCAAATTCCCTTCCAATGAACTCTGGTCTAAATTCTGGAATATACTACTCATTGGAAGGCGTCCAACGAGCCTGTTGTAGGATATATTAACAGCCAGAAGATTTTCTAACTTGCCAAGTTCTTGTGGTATTTCACCACTCAATTGGTTATATTCCAGCTTCAAAATCTTGAGCTTCTTCAACATAGAAAGGGACCTTGGTATTGAACCACTTAAATTATTATGTGACAAACTCCTGCATTTAACAAATTTGACATTCAATTCAAGAACTATAGGGAAAATAAACAAAGCAAAAATGATACAGAACCACATTTCCTAAAGCAACATATCCGTTTCTACCTCTCTATAACAGCAGTGTTTGTTCTGTTATTTTTTGGGCTGCTACAGCGACATGTTGTAATAGATAACGCATAACATAACATGAAAGATCGGTTCCACAGGAAACATGGTTACTATATTGAAATGACTACTATAGAGTGGTCTGGCTGTCCTATAATGAGATAAATCAGAATAAATGTACTTACAATAAGTAGAGGGATGAACAATTGCCAATCTCATCAGGAATAGGTCCAGTGAATGAGTTTCCATCAAGTTGAAGAATTCCCAAGCTACCAGAATCACAAATATCACCAGGAATTGATCCAACTAAAGCACTGTGTCGAAGATCCAACACCGTTAGATTCTGAAAGTATCCAACTTCAGGAGGCAATCTTGATTGAAAATTGTTCCAAGAAAGATTCAAATATCTCAACTTGGAGAAAAGTCCCACTTCAGCTGGGATATTCCCAGTAAGATTGTTTCCTGATAGATCAAGAACTTGAAGTGATTCAAAGAATTTACCAGAACCAGGAGGGATTGAACCAGTTAACTCATTTCTTGAAAAATCTGCTTCTTCCAATCCTATACCAAACAATCCTTCAGGAATGCTACCAGTCAATGCATTTTCTTTTATCCGAATAGTCGATAAGCTAGTACAATACATTATAGACTTTGGAATGTTTCCACTCAATTTATTACCAGATAAACTCAAGTACTTCAACATTTTCAAATTCCCCATTGATTCAGGCAATGACCCTTCTAAACTATTGCCTGAAAAATCCAAGTATTCCAAGCTGCTCATGTTACTTATCCATTGAGGGAAATCTCCATTTATCAAATTGTTTGATAAACTGAGAAAAGAAAGAGCATTCACCTTTTGAAGTGAGACTGGAATTATTCCTGTGAACTGATTATTACTCAAATCCAATGTATTCAAATGAGGGCAAAATCCAATATCAGCTGGTAAATCTCCACTGAAATGATTCCCTTGCAGCAAAAACTCCTTCAACTGATGTAACACTGAAACACCAATTGGTACTAATCCAGAGAGTTCATTATGTGAAAGATCTAATGTTCTAAGCCTTGTCAATCCCCAGATTTCCCCGGAAAATCCCGGGTCACCAGAAAAATGGTTTCTTGAAAGATTGAGATGATTCAAACTAGTGCATTTTGAAACTGTTTTAGGAAATGCACCTTCAAGAAAATTCCCAGATAGAGAAAGATAACGTAGCGAATAATCACCACCACAGTTATCAAACATGGTATCAGAGACAGGTCCAGATAACGAATTCTCAGACAGATCAAGAAACTGTAAAGATGTCATATTCGAAAAAGATGCTGGGATATTCCCTGATAAGCCATTATGACTAAAGTTGAGATTCTCAAGATTTGTCAGCAAGGCTAACTCAGGGCTAATTGCACCAGTGAAGTTGTTGTTTGATAAAGATAGTACCTTTAAAGATTGCAACTTCTCAAGCCCCCTACCGATCTTTCCTGATAAACTCAATCCATTTAAGTTGAGCTCAGTGACTCTACCATTCCTTGGATTGCATTTGATGAACTCCCATGCACAAGGAGAGTTATCATCTTCATTCCATGATGACAATTTTGAGTAAGGATCAAGAAGAGCTGATTTGAACACAATGAGGCCTAAAACATCATCATTAAGCTGCATAGTAGTATCATCAGCTAATAAAGATCCATACAATAAGCCAACATGAAGTATTAGAACTAAAAAAGGACTAAAAGATCTCATTTTTGTGATGGTGTTTTTAGTTCCTACAACAAGCAAACAAATGTTGTTGTTTTTCCAAAATAGTTAGAGAAGGGGATTAAAAAGGGAAAAGGGTGTGAATTTTAGGAAGTGGAGTACAAGTTTCATTGGATGAATGTTGAGTTTGGGATTATTGTTAGATATTCATGTGTACAAGGTGGAAAGGAAAATGAAGTAACTGTATTCACAAGAGAGACAGTACCAGTAGATAGAGAAATAAGGACTAAGATTGGTAGTTTAGTGGGCTTGTGAGTTTTGTGGTGGTCCTTGTGAGTTAAAGGGGTGATGAAGAAAAGGTTTTTTTTCCTCTTTCCTTTTTGGTTTCTAGTCCCCCCTCACCCCTTCCCCCTACCCCCACCTATATTTGGATTCTTGGAAAAAGAGAGAAAGAGGAGTGAGAGTAGGGTCAGGATTGGAAGAGTAAGATTTGGATCAATAGTTATACCTTCACGGAGTAGGGGTAAGATCGCGTACTCATCGCTCTTTTCAAATTTAATATGCGAAATTATATTAAATTTATTGTTATTGACTATTTAAGGAAAGAATGTAAGTTATATCTACTATTAGAATGTTAAGATCGTGCATATACTATCCTCTCCAGACCCTACTGGATGTTGTCAATCATATAAAATAAGAGTGTGAGTTATATTTGTTATTTGAGTGTTAAGGTTCCGTATACACCATCCTCTCCAAATTTCATTAGATATGTTTTTGACCGTACAAAATAAGTATGTAAGTTATATTTATTATTACACATGCTATCCTTTTTAGACCCCGTTGAATATGTAGTTGACCGTTTAAAATGAGAATATAAGTTATATCTACTGTAAGCATGTTCAGGCAAAACACTATCCTTTTTAGATCCAATTGGATATGTTGTTGTTGACCGTATAAAATAAGGTAAGTTATATCTACTATTAGAGTATTAAGGTCGCATACACACTATCCTTTCCACATTTCATTAGATATGTTGTTGTTAATCGTATAAAATATGAATATAATAAGTTATATCTACAGTTAGAGTTTTACGATTGTATGCACTCTACCTTCTCCAAATTCCACTTATAAAACTACACTAAATATATTATTATTGACCATATAAAATAAAAATGTAAATTATATCTACGTAAGCATTTTAATGCCACTAAATCATTTTCTTAAGTAAATTGTCTTATTCTCAAAATTACACATTTTTCAATTCAAATTTTTTTTTTACTTATAGATATTTTCTTGAACTTGAGTATTATGCATTGAACTTCATGAATTCAAAGATAAATTCAATATACTATCTGAATATATAAGTTTCTAAATCCTAGTTTAAGTTGATTCTTCTAGTATAATTCAAATAGTACAATATACATTAATAATTTATTTATTTTCAGTATCTTTAAATTGTTAAACATATCAAGTCAAGAGAAACAGCAAACATTAACATGTATTACATAAACAATATATCTAAGATTCAAAATATAATAACAAGAAAAGACAATTTACAACTTACAACCAGTTAAATATATAGAGGTTTTGTTTTTACTGGCTTTGGAAATAATTAAGAAATGAAAGATTAAATGATCAAATAAAAATATATAGAGACTAGAGATATATGTTTAAATGTAATTGGTGCAACTTGTTGTAAAAGTCATATAAATAATGGAAAGAAGTAAAATTTTGAAATTTGAACTTCAATGACTTTAAGAAGAATGAAAATAGAGAAACTCATTGGATTGTGGATAATTTAAGAAAGCACTAATGGGACCATAAATAATAGTGAGATAGATAAGATTTCTACGATCTGAATCAAAGATTTTCAATTCAACTTCTAAGACTGTAAAAATTTTATTTTTTTCATAATATAGTCTTACATCGACACAAATTTGAGTTAATTAGTACCCTAAAACAAATATCAATTTCTCTTCATAATGAGCCCACAAATTCGAATTTGATACCCAAATAATAGATCTTATGCGATCCAAATTCTAATTAAATTGAACCTCAAAAGACATTAATTCTCTTTTTATAATGAGTCTCATACGATGCGAAGCTAAATTTAAGACCCTAAAAGAGATATCAACTTTTCTCTTTAGTTAGGATCTTAAAGTGAATATCAAATATCAGACATCGAATATAAAATCGACCATAGAAAAAGAAGAATGCAATTTTCCCAATTACTCCCTCCGTCCATATTTACTTGTCCCCTATTGACTTGGTACATGGCTTAAGAAGTAGTAAATAATAGGGGTAATTTACCAAATCACCCTTTGAATATAATAAATACAATGTCTTAAAAAATGTAATAGGGAAATGAGTACTATAATTAATAATAAGAGTAAATTAGGAACTAAAAATAAAGTTATCTATTGATTTTATAAACTGAACTAGTATTATTGGACATCTAATTTTAATATAATCGACAAGTAAAGATGGACGGAGAAAGTACTTCCTCCGTCCAACTTTACTTGGCCCATATTGACTTGGCACAGGGGTTAAGAAGTAGTAAATGATGGGGTAATTTTACCAAATCACCCTTTGAATATAATTAATGCAATGTTTTAAAAAATGTAATAGGGAAATAACTATAATTAATGATAAAGGTAAATTAGGAACTAAATATAAAATTATCTCTTGATTTCATAAACTGGACAAGTATTGTTGGACATCCTAAAATAATATAGGGATCAATTAAAGATGGACGGAGGGAGTATTTTATAAGGTAAAATTTGAAATGAAAGAGGAAAGATAAATGGAATCTGAAAAGAGAATGTTGTACAAAAAAGACACCAAACTGTGAAAAATGATGAGACAATCAAACAATATGGTCCAATAGGTAACTCCATCTGACACATTCCCCCACCAATTCCCAAAGCCTACTAAATTATTTTCACTATTCTTTTTTTTTTTAAATAAATAAATTTCTTTTAATTTTATTTTTTTGAATTATTTGGGGCTTCTCAACCATGTGTCCTTTGTTTCACCATCTATTACTTTGTCCTTTCATTTTCTGTGTCAATAATTTTCAAAAAATAAGAAAAATCCAAAAATCATTTCATTTGTTGTGTTTCACATCCAACAATACTTTATTTGAATATTACTCCCTCCGTTCACAATTAGATGTCAAAATTTTTCTAATTTGATTTTCATTTTTACTTATCAATTTTTAGAATTCAAGATAAGACAAATTGTTTTTGCCTGTTCTACCCCTAATTTATTTATCAAATTAGACCCCTAAAGCTTTTTACCCCAAATTTATTTACCTAATTAATAGGGGTAAAATGGTAATCGTGCTACATTAATCATTATTTTCTTAATAGGTGTGTCATGTCAAAACTTGATATCTAATTGTGAACGGAGGGAGTATTTAATTTACTTTCACTTTTTAGAGCATATTTCGACGTGATCAACCTTTTAAACATCTATTAATTAATTTCACATAATTAAAAATATAGTTTTCATATAATCACAAGAAACAAATGAAGATCACGGGTGCAACTTTAAATTTTTGACTGTGAAAGAGCTGGTTGGTCCCATCTTTTGTTCTTTTCCTATTATCAACTTGTCCCAAAATTATAAATTATTATATTTATCTCAAAAATAAATAATTTATAATCAGACTTAAATAAAAATTAATAATTAAAGATAAAAGAAATATTTCTCACTTTATCACGTTTATGCTCTATGGGTTATGTAGATTAATAGTATATTATATTAGTCCCTTTTTCTTAATTTCGAATTTAATTAATTGATCTCAAAAGATTATATTTGTGGTCTGATTGTTTAACGTTTGATTCTCCTATTCACTGGGGTTCTTATAGTATAATAATATTTCTTTAATCTCATGTTGTAAACTTTATAATACACTTTGAACACATTAGTTTAATTAACTAGGGTATATATTAGATATACATGATTATAAACTTTATAAAATAATAGTTGAAAAGTTTCATTTGAATGAGAAAACATCACATCAAGATGTTAAAACTTTAATTTAGCTTCACGAGATTGAAAAATCTTTATATTTTTTAAAATTTTGTGTCAAATCAAATTAGGTCATTCTGTTTTAAAAGGAGAGAGTATATACATATATATATACACACACTAACTTAGCATCAATGGATCGAGACGCCTCCAACTGCGACAGACGAAGTAGTCGTGGATCCCCCGTCAAAAGTCATATTCACTACTCTCCGTCCTATTTTATTGAATTTGTGAGATAATACATATATATTAAGAAAAACATTCAAAGACAAAATTTACTAGAAACTAGCAAGGTACGTAATTTTATAGCTAAACAAGAAGGTCAATCGCTAATTCAATTTAGAAATATATCAGTGTCGGATGATCCAAAAATATTGTTAACCAGAAGCTAATTAAGAAGGAAGTTGATAGTTAATTTTACTTTTTGAGTGACATAATATGTCAGTGTTTGTTATAATTGGTGAATGGATTATTCCTAGTTTCCTATCTGCTATACAGGTAGAATCTAAGAGGGATGGTTGGTTATATGAAGAAAAAATGAATAATGGGGTATCTTGTGACTCATTTTCCTTTCCTATCTGTGAGTTTTTGTCACCTTCGATGAACACAATACCCCATCACATGCACCTCAATATGCCCGCAGACAGTGATGGAATCAGGATTTTTTCTACGAAGATTCAAAACTTTAAGAAGTAAACACGCGAACTAATAGAAGGGGATTCTACATTTATTATCTATACCTAAAAGATTATTTATATCATATATAAATAGTATAATTTAGGTTTTGTCAGCTTCAATGAAGACAATACCCCATTATATGCACCTCAATATGCCCACACAACATCAATCAAAATCTATATATATATGCATCATTATATATATTTCTCGCTGATTCGAAGATCATTAATTAGTAGCATATTTCTAAAATACAAGATATGGACCTTTTTTATATCAAAGATAAATGGATACTAGTGACTATAATATGACTATCCTATGGACCACTCTTATTGAGTCAATTATTTTCGAACAAGGGGTTTTATTCTTTTGATAATAATGGAATAATTCTGTTCGTAGAAACAAAGAGAAGTAGATTTATTTTATATTCGATAAGTACCTATACGCAATTGGGGAGTTGATCCCATTTTTTGTCGGCGGATGAGTCCATAAAGACAATAAGTATTATAAAGAATCTTGTGATAAAATAAATACGATAAAATCAATATAAATATTATAAAGACAATAAAAAAATCTTGTGATATATTTGATCGTTAAAAACATCAGGGACAATACTTTGATTTGATAAAAATGGTATTTGATGTCTCTATAAAAAAAAATTATGAGATATTTGAAGTGTGAATTGAACTCGATTTATAGATTACTAATTTGAGGTGAATCTACATTTGAAGTTACAAAATTCGAAGAAAATACATATTTAATTTGTTACCTATATCACTTAAATTGAAATTGATAAGAGTGTTAATCATGGCACAGAGGCAGAGCTACACTATGATTAGGAGGTTTATCTGAATTCCTTTTGACTAATTCGTATGTCTATTTCTTCAAATTTTGAACCTTCTTAGTGAAAATTCTGGCTCTGCCACTGTCATGACGTAAACAAGTGCCATGTAGGTTCTTGTTTGTTAATCATGGTTAACTCCAACAATTTATATACATATATTTGTTTGTTTTTCAAACATATATGAAATTAGAAATAATTTTTACTTCCAATTTTACCCCTACATTTCAGATAATGCCTTCTGCCAACACTCCACATTAGTTTTGGCCTTAATTGATGTATTGTTTGGCCATGGTAAGTGTGGACACCCTCAATTTTGGCTTAATTCTTGTTTCATCAATCAAACTTTTTGTTCTGGAAATTATCAATTATTTCTGACTGTTGTCTTCTGTCTCTTTCTTTACTTCCTTTTCCCTTCTTCCCTCTAACAAAGGGTAATTTTTCAAAAAAAAAACTAATAAAATAAAATTAAATAGATAAATTTTGAATCACTAACTCTGAGATATTTTGATATGTGAAATTCATCGTGTATCAAAATTTTAGGATCGGAGTTAACCTTACTCCTTTCATTTGAGTTGGAGGTCTTACGCCTTTATCACTATGCATAGGGTTTCCCCTCCGCGGTATATTACACTATAATTCTCAGTTGGATACAAGACAAACCAAAAAAGAAAAGAAAAGAACTAAAAAGTACAATGTTAAGTTTTGGAGTAAAAGTATACACAACTTTTAGGTTAAGATTCCTCTTTGTACAAATCATCATTAGGGTACTTCAAATACATATAGACACCAATACAAAGACAAAATTACATTAGGTTACTATAACTATAAAAATATTTTACTTTTTCAATTTCTTGAATTTTTTTTGTTTTCTTCTTTAATTTAGGTGAAAAGTTTCACTAATAAATCATCATTAATTGAAAAAAGAGGTCTCTGTGCGATTATAGGAAGTTCTATTTATATAAAACTCAAACTGTAATTTACAGTTAGATGTTTGTTGCAAATCATAATTAATTCAAACTATAGCTACCTAATTAATTAATATATATTTATTTATCTACGTAATTTTTCCAATAAACAAAGGGTGGTTGTGTGTTGTAGATTCTAAGGACCAAGACTAATTCAGGGCCCAACCCAACATACATAATGGGTTGTCTGCTGAAGAAAATCTCAAGGGTCAATTCATACAAAATGCACCTATTTTTGGAGTGGTCTTCGTATATTGATACTCTATCCATATCCTCTATGATACTCCGTCCTTGATACTCTATCGGTATCATATAGCGGGAACACTGACGTAAGCATGACATCAATGTGAGTATTCTAAAATAAATCTATTTCACTTTAAAATAAAAAAAAGAGTGTGAAAGATGGACACTCAAGGATAAATACTTTCTCTTTCACAAGTATAAGGATCAAGAACCAAAGGCTTTGGCACATTCATCTTACAAACAACCTTTTAATAAGGGTGAACAAATGCCCAAATTCACTTCCAATGAACTTTGGTCTACAACTCTGGATATATACTACTCATTGGAAGGTATAGTAGGAAGTATTAACAGCTAGAAGATTTACTAACTTGCCAAGTTCTTATGGCATTTCACCATTCAATTGGTTATACTTTTAGGCTTCCAACAAGCCAATTTGATATGATCAACCAACAGGACTCAACCCAAAAGCTGTATTTACCATACACTAAAGAGAAATCAGCAGTGTACATAACCCCAAAAACTTGGCTAATAGACACTTCAAGCATTTAAACTCCTGAACAAATGAAGGTGCATCCACATATTGAGGTCCAAAACATGAAAAAATAGAATAGCTCGCGTTTCACATAGAGTTTAACTTGGCGAATAGACACTTGAATTCTTCAACACATCAAAGGTGCATTGTCAAACTTAGAATCAAATTATTTATCAAGGACAAGACACCAAGGACAGCACAGAAAGAAAAAGTCTAGACTAGAATATAATTGATATAATCAACTCTTTGCCACCAACATTTGCACAGGTCATTTACAGCCTCAAAAGCATGCATCCAAGAGACAGCAACAGCACAGAGCAGCCAAACTACAATTAATAAAAAAAAACAGATTGTTAGTTGGCGATTTGAAATACAGCAAGTTCAAATACAATGAGGAGTGCCAGAAGAAAAGACGGAGACACTTCAACAGAAAATCACAAAGCTGTTGAAATGTGAAAGACCACTATTCTTACACGTACAAAAAGAAATCTATACAGTATTGTTGATTTAACAATACAACTATATACAACTCCACATACGTCTAAAACATAGCCACTCCAAAGTCGGAACAAAGGACAGGTTGAGAATCGTGACACATAATAAGATCAATGTAAGATATATATGACAACCTTGGATATGAATATAGTGGGATGGATAAAATGACAAGGGACCCCATCTAGTTTGGGCTCATGGCCATAGTTGATTTTTATTGAACAAAATAAACAGATTGCCTTGTTAGTGGTTAGACTGGGACAGCTCAAACCAAAAAGCCTACACATCTCTCCTCTCCTCAACTCTAATGTAAATTTAGGGCAGCCATGGCCATATCCATCTCTCCACAGCCTATGGGCTATGGCATGGGAGAGCCAATTCATAAACATCATATTCTGAATTACTAATTCCAAAAAAACCCGCCCAAAATATGACAAATACTCAACTAAACCAATCAAATATATTCATGATGAACCTACACTCAAGACTACAATGGAGGTTGATAATTTGCAACATGACACTACACATAGAGTTAGAACAGGACTGTCCCCTTCTAGTCCTACCCAGTCTGAACACATTAGGCAAAATTTTGAGCAGTGTACAGGCACAATTAAGGGAAAAATTTCAATGAGAAACATGGTATATTCAGCAAGTTGAAAATTCCATCAAATGCTACAGGTGATGAATCAATAGATACAATGAAAGCCATTGACAAAATCAAGGGTGTGGATAACTGGACTATGGTGGCACATGAAAAACATTCACGCATTCAAACTGGCTATCCTGCTTGCATGAATGTGCAACAAGAAGGACGTTCCATGTGCAGTCAGGCTTTTTCCTCAAAGGACCTCATCTAGTTGGGTTTAGGAGCCATAGTTGATTTATTAAACATCATAAACTGATAAAGTGATCACAAAGTGAACATCAACATCAAACAGAACAATAATAATAATTCAAGAAATCATGTTTTGAGAGGATACACAAAATAAACAAGTAACACATTAACAGATAAACCAGATACTTCATCTGAAACAATCTCTTCAACCATTCTAAACCTCTGGCTAACAGATCTCACCCAAGAAAGCCAACAAAATCATACCAATACACACTCTTATCACACAAACTAGTCAATAACAGTGACTAAACCACACCAAAGCATCACATATGAATATAAAAGATTGAGTCTTTAAGGTTCATACCATCCTTCCATGAAACCAGTGCTGCCAGATTGCTGCTGTTGAGGGGGTGGAGCACCATACTGAGGTGCATACTGGGGAGGGTACCCTTGAGGTGGGTAACCTTGTTGAGGGTAGCCCTGTTGTGGGTACCCTGGTGGTGGGTATGCATCTTTAGGGTAACCTTCAGGTGGATATCCTAAAATTACAAAAATCATCAAAACCCCATCAGATCTAATCATCAAAACAACACATAAAAACATGAACTTTCCCAGAATTCAGATTAAAAAAGTTTACCTTGTGGTGGAGGTACACCAACAGGAGGCTGTTGCTGATTGTAGTAACTCATAGTTGAATTTCTGGAGAAATTTGGGTGGATCTAACTGTAGAGAGAGTTTTCTTGGTGGTTTTGCTTAGGCACAAAGAAACTTGAACAGTGAAGAAGGGATTTTATAGGGTACTCAAAGTGGAGACAACGAGGAGTCCAAGAAATCCTAATTTTATTTTACTACGTAAATCTTTTCCAATGTTGTTATAGGTACCAGTGAAGGAACCGCGTACAATGCTCCCAAAAAAGGAAAGAAATCATTAAAAAAAATCCATTGTTTTAGTTGGTTGATTAAATTTTAAAAAAAATATTATGTTTTATCAATGGTTAAATTTAAACGAGGATTTTTTTAAAAAAAATAAATATTTGAAATATAATAAAGTAAAAAATAACTATTGTTTGTTGAAATTATGATTTGTATCTACATATTATAAGAGAGAAATGAGCGAGATCGAAAAAGAGAGGAGAGAGGCGAGAGAGGGCAGAGAGACGAATTGTGTGTATATATATATATGTGTATATCTGTCAAATAATTATATATGTGTAAGTGATATACATATGTATTTGTATATTCGTCAAGCAAGATCGAAAGAGGGAGGAGAGAGGCAAGCAAAAGAGGGCAGAGAATGAAGAGAGACGAATTATATATGTATATCTATCGAATTAAATATATATATTTATCAAATAAATACATATATGCAACTCGTATGCATAGTTGATTTGATAGTTTTATTAGTGATGGACAAAATGTTTAAATCTTTTGATAATTCTTTCTAGTATTGGATTTTTCCTATTTAGATAGTTTTCTCAAGAATTGATGCAATTTTTTTTTTTCTTTAAATCATTTATTAGAAATGAAATATTGAGCCTATCTTTATTGAATATATGGTGCCAATTTTTTGAGACTCCATAAATATAAATCTTCATAATTTATAGTGATTGATGAAGTCATGAGTTTTGTTGGGATGCTAAAGTAAGTGGATTAGTATAATTACACATATAAAAATGCACATTTTATGGACAAAAATCTATTATGAAAATGGAGAAATTAAATTTTGAAAAAAAAAAAATTTACTTTATATCTCATTCTCTTTCATAATGCTATTTCTTTTGCCTTTGTAGGAGGACTTTATTCTTAGTGGGCAACCTTTTCTCTTTTGCCTTTAAGAAGAAAGAAATTGCTCTTAATATTTATGGTTTTATTCAACAAATTTAATTGGTTGATACGAGTTGATTTTCTGTGACGATAAATTGATGAAATAATAGTCAGTCTAATGATTATTTTAGCGGCTGCAATAGCTATAACAAAAAGGCATAATACTACCACTTGGATATGGAACCTGCATGTTGATGCTCATGATTTTGATAGTCATATCAGTGATTTGGATGAGATCTCTCGAAAAGTATTTAGTGCACATTTTGGCATTCGTTCCACTCTTCACTAGCGATTCAAATAGCCCATTTAAAAATATATATATAGAAAAGTCGAGTATCGTCCATTTAAATGGTCCATGCCACTTAATTTGCTCCACTTTAATTTAACTCGTTTGATTAAATTTGACTTGCATTAATTTTATTACTCGTATAAAAATCATCTTTACTTTATATTGAGTATATTAAATGTTTTCTAAGCTAAATTAAATGATATTTTGCAATAAAATATAGTTTTTGAGTGTCTTAATTATAATTAGTTATGATAACATCAAAACTTTTATTGTTAAAACTTAATCTTATAACACATATATAATCAAAATCATACAACAATTGAGGGAGTGGGATTCTAGTTCTAGGTTTTATTAGGGTAGACGGAAGACCAAGTCAATCTCTTTATGACAGAGAAAATGATTTTACTTTTCTTCTGTCCTTCTAATAAATGTATCATGGATTAAATAAATTAAAATCTAACAATTGATAAAATAAAAAATAATTAATTTGATCAAGCAAATAATATAATACTCCCTTTTATCCATTTTTATTGTGTACTACATACTAAACATTAGGTATCAATTTTTTACTGATTCAATTTGAAAAATTTTAAAATAATTAATTACTTAATCACTAATTTATCTTTACTAACTATAACTATAGTCATCTCCCCAAATATTAAATTAATTACTTCCTCCATTCACTTTACTCGTCTAATACTTAAAAAAAATCAAATTTATTTATCACTTTTAATATATCAAAAAAAAAATCTTCTTATTTTATTTGTAACATTAATTACTTAATCCTCAAATCATTTTTCAAGACCTAAGACTATACATTAATTAATATGTGTATTAAAGTCAAATATTCATATTAATCATTATTTATTAGAAGATGTGCAAAATCCGAAATAAATAAGTAAAAATTGAACAAAAAAATATATATATTCAAAGAATAATATACTCTCTTATCTCATTTTAATTGAATTTGTGAGATAATACACATATTAAGAAAAACATTCAAAGACAATTTATGTCATATTTTCATCATTGTCTTTTGTATAATCATAAATATGTAGTGTAATTTATCTCCTAGAAAATATAAAACTTAAATAAATGAAAGGACAAATATGAAAAAAAATTCAAATATTTATCTTGAATTTTGAATAATTCAACTATTTTGAATATTGAAAAAAACCTCAAAAATTCAATTAATTTGAGAAGAATGAAAGTAAATTATTACTTTATTTAGTGTTTATTTATTTATTTTTAAAAAGAAGTTTCTAATACTTTTACGCGCATCACACGCGGATACTTTTCTAGTACCTAATAAAATAAACAAACTAACGACTTATTTGGTTAGAAAATCAATTATTTTAAAATTAAATTTCAAAATTATTATTCTATATTGGAGCGAAATAAAATTATGCTTCATTTTTTAGACGAGGATTTTTCGGAAATAACCACTCTATTTCAATGAAAAAGTGGTAAGATTTACGTATATTTTACTCTCTCCAAATCTCATTTACGAGATTTCACCGAATATGTTGTTATTGTTTGTAGAGTGGAATAAAATTAATATCATAACTTTACAATAATACTCAATTTGTCTCATATTATATGGATATTTTTTCATTTTACATGATTATTAAGAAATCATTAGTGAACTTTATCATTTTACCTTTTATTTATATCAATGTACATTAAATTAAGTTAGAAAAAATCATTAATACACTAATTAATGGTGAGGTAAAATGGAAAAAAAATTAAATCCTAATTTAATAAGTGTCCATATAATATGAAACAAATATTTATAAAAAAATACTCATATAATATGAAACAGAGATAGTACTTTCCTTAATTTTATTAGAATTAAATATAAAATAAATTATCCTAAAATAAATTTGGAGATTAATTATCCAGCCGGACAGTTTCTTGGAATTTGCTGGACTTGGTCCTGGTTTGACTTGCTCTATAAAACCCTCAAATATCCACCTCTTCCTTCTACCTCTCATCTTTCTTTGTGATTAAGCAAAAACTCAAATCTCATATCCACCTAATTATGAGTTACTACAATCAACAACAACCCCCTGTTGGTGTACCTCCACCACAAGGTAAATTTTTTTTATCTGAATTCTTTGATGATTTCTATGCAAGTTTATGTTTTTACTTAATGATTGGTCCTGATTGATGGAGTTTTGATAATTTTGATGGTATTTGTGATTAGGATATCCACCTGAAGGTTACTCAAAAGATGCATACCCTCCACCAGGGTACCCACAACAGGGTTATCCTCAACAAGGTTATCCACCTCAAGGGTACCCTCCCCAGTATGCACCTCAGTATGCTGCTCCACCCCCTCAACAACAGCATCAATCATCTAGTAGCACTGGCATATTGCAAGGATGGTATGCTCATTAACACTCAAAAAAGAAAAAATGGAGTCTTTATTGATGATTTGTTGTGATTTAGTATAGTTGTTGACTTGATTGTGTGGATCTGGTTTGTGTGATTTGAGATTTTTGGGATTGAGTTGACCATGTTTGGTAATGAGATCGGTATGATCTGCTGGAGACTTAGTCATATGTGTGTGTTTTTCCTTGTTTGTTTGGTGTGTCCTGTGAAAACAGGATGTCTTGAATTATAATTGATATGTTTGACGTTTATTTGTATCTTTTAATCATCAAAAGGGGGAAGTACAAGCAAGGGGGGAGGTAGACCTTAATTACTGCCAAGAATCACCTTGTTGATTTTGTTTTAATGCTTTAGCCACCTTTGAATTCGATATAAGCATTGTAGGTTTGTTTCGATTAATTTCTCGACTGGTTTTAGCCGAGAGAAGCTCCCTCTTCTCATTTAAAGATTATCTGAAACCTCCTTGGAATTTTTGTTTGAACCATTGCCACCTTCATTCTGGATAGTATTTAGATTCTTTTTCAAGATCAAACGTTCATCATGTCGTTGGTGCTTGCAAAAATTGCAATACAAGGGTTGATTATCACAAACAATTTCCTAGAAACTCTCTAAAATCGTACCTGTTTTATTATCCACAATCTTATTCACTTTGGTCAAGGATCACCTTTACCCTGGCGGTGCTCGGTCTAGACTTAATTTGTGTTACTTCATTGGTCTTCTAACAGAGGCTACTATAGACAACAATGACCTTCTTAGCAAATAAATCAGGATCAGCAAAGAAATCCACAGTGCCTCCTTAGTCATTTCTTCCTTGTAGTTAAAACCAATGGACCATGGGAATATCCAAATATTGATGCTCCTTCCCACTATAAGAAAAATAGTTCACTGATCTTGCAAAAGTAGTCACGTAATCGTCAAACTTATCAAACCTTAAAGTTGTCACAGTGCTAGAAAACCAATTAGACACGGGTCAATGACCCTTGATTCCGAGATGTTTCAGTAGCCCTTCTGTCTTTTAGTACTTTCTATTGTATTTGTACATGATGTATTTCTAATTTCCAGTCGGACTAATCATCGGTTGAATGTGTTTTGCAGTTTGGCTGCTCTATGCTGTTGCTGTCTCTTGGATGCATGCTTTTGATGCTGTAAATGACCTGTGCAAGTGTTGGTGACAGAGCTGATTTGAACCAATTATATCATAGTCTAGACTTTTTCTTTGTGTGTCCTTCATGTCCTGTTCTGTCCTTGATAAATAATTTGTTCTTGATGTGGTGAAGATTTCAATGCTTACAGTTGTCTATTTGCCAAATTATAGGTTATGTACAGATTCTATTTTTTATGTTTTGGACCTCAATATGTGAATCAATGCACCTTGATTTGGCAATGATCTTGTGTTATATACGCCGCTGATTTCTATTTAATGTTTGGCAGATGCAGCCATGTTGGTTAATCCTGTTTGGTCAAGCTTTTAAAAATCGTTTTATTTTCAAAGTCACGTTTTTGTTACAAACTCCTCTTCTAAGAGGAGAGTGGTACACCTGGCAAGTCACACCATTGGATGTTAATTCATGTATTTTTTGATAAATAACAAGTGATAGTTCGAATAGAAAACATTAAAAAAAAGGTTAGAAAAGAACTAAAGGGTACAATATTAAGGATGGTACACTACGAAGGTAACTTCAAATACATAGGTCACTAAAGATATTTACTTTTTCCAATTCTTGAAGTCTCATTAATTAAAAAGAGAAGTCTAATAATAATCAAGATTGGGCCTTAGTAAGATATGAGATGCAAATTTTGAGTTGTTTCAAAGCTTGTGAATGACTTTTGACAAGTTATTTTCTATAATTTTGGATTTTTTTAATGTAAATAAAAGAGGACTATATTTATATCTTTTTGTGCCAAATTTGGCATCCAGGGATTGATTGCCTGATCATGAATTTGACATTCAAGATATCATTTTTCCTTTTCACTAACTTTAGTATTCCTGTGACAGTAACAGAAATACGCTGTTCTTGTTTTTCTCTTATAAAAAAACATTTCAAAGTACAAGAGAAGCAAAATGGTACATCAGAGAGGTTGTATACAACCAGAAACAAAGCTTAATCTTAAGGTGTAACTGTACATAAGCATGCCAAGATCAAGAACTGATACCATATGAACTAATCGGACGACAAAATGTTTGGGGCTCTCAATGTGAATGAACTGTAGAACCCTTTTGTCCTAGAGGGTTGAATATTATACGAACGAATCAAGATATCTACAAGTACGCCTTCTGTTGTATTCTAGCAAGCTTCCATATGTTCGATCCCAGATTCCAATGTAAAGAGATTCATCATCTGGACTCAGAGATACCCCTGATATCTCACCAAAAAGATCAATTTCCTGACGATTCTTGTAGTCTGACTTGGTTCTGTAGATATGGACAAAATCTGCAGGTTCAGCCACTACCAAGAACTGTCCATCGGATGAGAAACGGATGGATCGAGCAGCACCAATGTTTCCCTTCAGAATGGCTGTAGACGAGGATAAGTTTCTCAAGTCCCAAATTCGACATGTCTTGTCTTGATTTCCAGTGGCGAATGTACGGCCATCTGGATGCCACGCACAAGCAAAAGAGTAGTCTAAATGACCAACAATTGAAGCCACCGTCTGTTAACAGTAAACAACCTCGCTTAGATAAGATTTTGGAAGTTCAGCAAACGGAAAACTCATAAGAAAGCCAAAATATGGACAGACATTTTTGAAGGAAAAAGAAATTTTAGAATTCACACTCATTAAAACAATAGCACAATGGAGGACAAACATGGATCACTAACGAGTGAGTTCAAACACGTTTCACTCCCACAAGAAAGATCCATAAACAAAGGCACATTGCGACTCTGCAAATTTTTTCGGGAATAATTCTACCAAATAATCACTTCATCATAAGTGCAGCAACTATCGACCTAACATGCTTCAGCCTGACCTTGTGACTTTAAAAAAAAGGATACGACGTATTTACAAAAACAAAAAGTTGCACTTCATCTGATTTGTCTGTAAATCCAGTATAACTGAGCTATTTGTATTCATTTCCTCTGAATTGAACGATCAATACTACTATCAGAGTGAAACAATGGACTAAAGAAGGTAATGGTTAAAAATTTATAATACCTTTCCATTGCGGGAATCCACAAGTAAACCATCTAGATCATCCCCCACAACAGTAAAAAGCTTGCAATCTGGGCTCATTGAGGTGTGCTGCATCAATTACCAGTGAAATAATGAATACATGAGCTCATGAAGGATGCAACTCTGAACAGAACTGAAATATCTGTTCACATTAAGCATGTAGACAGGAAGAAATAATTCTTAATCCAGATGAAATTTGGAGAGACGTGAACATCTGTCCAGACATATCCCCTACTTAATACTTCCTTATCTTATAATCTCCGAGAAATTGCGATTCAAACTGGTTGACGGACAAGCCCTGAGTCCAACGAATAAAACACCTGCTTACTTATAACAAAATCTCATACTAGAACTGAAAAAACCAGTGGAAGCTGGGTGGAACTTCTTGATAGTGTACAACAGCTTATGTGTTCTCACTATCTACATGCCAGTTCATCCCTCTAGTAGGGGGTATTACTGTCTAAGGATGCAATATTCTTCTATCAGTGTAAACAAAAGAAGAGAATAGAAGCTTCTATAACCAAAAAAATGCCACTCGCACTACACTATGTGTGTTGATGACGACTGACTTCAAGCAAATGAAAAAACTTCAATAACCCATTAAAGCACGGCAAAATAATTGCTAGCTAAAAATAAGTTACGAATTCAAAATAGTAGTTAAGAAAATACAACCATGGCTGCATACAAGTTAAGAAAATAAACATGAAATTGAGCATAAGAGTATCTCAGGGGTATTCCACGATGTCGGAGCAAAAAAGCAATCATGTTGGCAATCTATCATATCTGAACCTCTATGGCACCAACAAATCTCAAATATTCGCCCCAACCCCCCATCCACACATAAATTGGTCCTATAAGATGAAACAAATAAGAATGATGGAATTTATCGTCAACCTCTTGGCCTTTATCCAACTAGCCCATCTAATCTACCACCAAACTCAACCTGAATGTATAAAATCCTTTGATCATCACTCAGATAGTAAAATCCCCTTGCTGGTTTGCCATGTTACAAGGTCCTATAAGAAAGAATCATATACTAATCACTTCCAGCCTCTTAAATCAGAAAGTTGCAGTCCATCTGAAGCATACTAGAATTTCATTTGATTAAGAAAATAACTTATATTAGAAATTCATGAAGCTACTCTATCCCCACTAACATCCAATGACGATGTTGATGATGATGAGGAGATAAACGACAATTACCAGTTTGGAACTTATCCACAACCAGCCTGTTCACTTGTATGAAAAGCAAGTATATTTATACTTCACGGACAACCGCAAAACTACTACAGTAACTAATGATAGGAAATCAAAAAAGGCAAAGAAAAGGGAAGAAGAAAAAGTTGCAGTAAAAGCACGTAAAAACTGACATTCACTGGCCAAGGGAAGCGAAAGTGGTTCATTTGCTGAAATTTTTCCATGTCGTACACCCTCACACCACAGTCATTGTTGGCTGCCATAAAACGAGGCCCACAACTGCACAATGTTTATACTGACTTTCATCAGTTGAAGTTTCAAGCTAGCTCAACAACTGTTTATGACATTCATACTACCTGATGCTTCCATATATCTCAATGGCATTTGTGATGGCATTATCTTCATAAGTGGTCCTTGCACAGAAGCTAACCCCTGGCTTGTCCAGACTCTGCAATATTTGAAGCAATGCAAAGAAAATACCACAAAGAATGTAAGGATGTACATAGTAATCAGTAGGACTAAATCATATTAATATAACGCTAAGCCAACCATTTGGTACGGACATAATATCTTCCAGTGAGTTATAGCCACACTATTTAGAAGTATGATGGTGGGAGAGAAAAGTAGATTTTCACTTCCCCTACATAAGCTCTTTTTCAGCAACCAGCTGGTCTCAAATATTAGCAGTCATTAAGAGAAGCAGGAAAATACACCAACTGACCTTACAAATGAGTTCTCCTTGGAAGCCTCCAGCAACCACAAAATGGTTCTTCACCGCCATTGTGCTGATTTGGGTCAGTGTCAAACCCTCTAACAAATTTCCTGCATATTTCTAGAGGACCAAAACAACAGAAAGAATAGGTAAAAACAAAACAGAAAGAGAAGAAATAGTTATAGTCCTAATGAAGCAAAGAGAAAAATGTTTAAAAGGGAAAAATTCAGGATAAACTTCTTTTTCCTTCCTGTGTTGTGGCGGGGTACGGTGCAGGATACTTCTCTCGTACCCCACAACAAAACCAATAAATCAGAGTACTGATAAGGCATATGCACACCAGAGAATTTTTTCCATGCTACATAACGCATAAGAGGAGAGAAAAAGAAGAGCATAGCAAAATAAAGTAGGGGACCATCACTAAATACTTTTTAATTACCTCTGTCGGTACTATACGTCCAGAGAAGTTGAGAACTTCTGAGAGGTTGCGGGAGATTGATGACCAATGCATAAGTGAATCGTTTGAAATCAAATACACGTCATGTTTTGAAGTTGCCCACACCAAGTTTCTTAGCTGCAAACAAGAGGCATACAAAGTCATTGAAAGATCTCCATGCAGCAAATTGAACCCACCCAAACACAAAAAAATTAAGAGGCAAATATCAAGGGAAAAAAAATGAACTTTGAAACTATCACTAAAAGATGCTAGCCCCCGAAAGCATTGCATATGTTATCTAACCACTTACAAGATAACAATTGACATGAATAGCAAATAGAGATATTTCATTATGGGAAACCTAGTCGCTTTTGTCTATCACTAGAGGAACAAAATAAATGGTTTCTTGTTTTTTGTTTGAATATGAAAAGAAAAAGAAAAAATACATCACAAGAAAACTGTGTCCGGCATAGAACAGGAAAATTTGCAAGAGTGATTATTCTCTGTAACTCTTTTCTTCTTCATGCCGATTCCCACAGAAGCAATCCAAAGTCTGCTGCAGGATTAGGAATCCGGTGTTTTAGACATTTGGCAGGTCAATTTTAAGTAGGTGAGTAAAACACAAATCTTTTTAAATTCTTAAGGATAGAGAGACCAAACCATCGTTAATCTTAGACATTGCTGACAGGAAGTGCCTCAAGTACATATGTTTTTTTACTCAATCAAGTATCAAGATGACAATGATGTTACTTCCACTAAAGAATCTTGTTGACTTCTATAAGCTAAACATAATTCAAAATGGAAGAAAAATAGGTCCTTCACAGCCACCTGAGATAACTATTTATCACATCTAGAAGTTAGGACAGGGTTACAGAGTATATCAAGAACCTGCAGCACAGGGTTCTCATATGGCATGCATAATCTGCAGAATAAATGCAGACCTGAAAATGGAGTATCGTAGGCTTCACGGATCTTGCATTGTAAAAGAATTCGTAGTAGTTACCACCTTTCTCCACTTGTTTGCATTCCTGAAAATGTGTAAATGACCAGCAATGATAAGAGTTTTACCCAAATGGATGCCCTTTAACCGAATAAAATATAAATATTGCAGTGCGGAGACCTTATCCACAGCTTCCCCTGACAAAGGGATGTTCTCATAATTTCTGTACTGTTCGAGCCTTGTCAACCTGTAACTTTGCCTGGTTACATTCAATCTCTCCCATGCGATACCTTGTATATCCTTCCCTTTTCTTGCTTGTGCAGCCGATGTATCAGTCACTTTTGTTGGCTAAAAGAATATCACAAATGCCTCATTTATCACATAAAGATATCAATACTTCCAGGAAGCTCAAAGTACAAGTGATCATCAAATATAAATAAATCTGACTTGACAAAACAAATTGGACAAATGAAAAGAAACACGACAAGGTCAAAAATCCAGTAGTTTTCCTACCTTGAATGTTAGAGATTTTTAAAAGAGAAGAATATTCACAAAACATGGACCATTGGCCAACATAACTATCAACAAGGAGTCTAGTCTAAAATATGCTAAAGCAATAAGTAGCTGAACTATAAACAACCAATGAGGAACTAATGTAGAACACGGCAACAATCAATAGAGGCTAAAGGAGGGAATAAGTAAATCAAATTATGTTTTACTAACCATATCATCGTCATCAAGGTTTATCTCCTCATTATATAATTCCTCCTCAAATTCATCAGATGAATTTGTTCCCTCCCGGTCATCTGCCATGTAATCCAATTTGTCAACCCTTTCAAGAGGCATGACCTCCCACAACTTTCAACCTGCATACAAGAAAGTCAAATTAAACCTGATGCACTGTTCCCAAATGAAACTTGTAGATTAAAACAATTCCCAAAAACAGAACAAAAGGCTAGGGAAGAAATGGAAAATATTGAAATTCTTCACCGGAAAATGCACTCAAAAATCCCCAAAACAAAAAACAATGAAAAAGGTATAACATTAGCCCTCCCACCCATCTCCTACCCCACCCCTGAAAACTCCTAAAGCTAAACTGATATGGAAGATTTTAATGCTGAGTTATACTCAATTTTACTATCAATACATCTCTCTGCATAAACAACCATTACTCAGGAAAAGTTTCCCAATAATAAAAAGTTTTTGAAATACCAAGGAACTCCTAAGACTAGACTAGCATTGAAGAACACAATGTTGTGACTATCATCCATTCTACAACCTTCTCTTTTTTTTTTAAACATAGCAAAACCTAGAAAACCATCTCACAAGAGAATACAAAAAGAAACAAAAAAAAAATTCTTTGAATTACCCAGAAAAACACCTAAATATTAAACCACCATTGAAAGCAATAATGCTGAGATTACTGCTAATAACTCCATAAACCCAAGTAATTATCAATTATACTAGTAATGACCTTTTTTTGCCAGACATAGCAAAACCCAGGGAAAGAATTCTACCAAGAAAAATAGTAGGACAAAGAACTTTCTTTGAACTACAACCAAACCACAACAATTGAACACTGTAATGCTGAGATTACTGCTAAAAACTCCATAAACCTAACAAAAAAGCCACAACAAACAAAGAAATACTGAAAATAGAAGAAAAAACCCTTCTTTGAACTACCCAGAACCAAACCAAAACCATTGAACACTATAATGCTGAGACTAATGCTAAATTTTCCATAAACCCATCAAAAAAATCACAACAAACAAAGAAATACTGAAAATAGAAGAAAAAACCTTTCTTTAAACTACCCAGAACCAAACCAAAACCATTGAACACTATAATGCTGAGACTAGTGCTAAATTTTCCATAAACCCATCAAAAAAATCACAACAAACAAAGAAATAGTTGAAATAGAAGAAAAAATCCTTTCTTTGAACTACCCAGAACCAAATCAAAACCATTGAACACTATAATGCTGAGACTAATGCCAAATTTTCCATAAACCCATAAAAAAAATCACAACAAACAAAGAAAAAGTAAAAAGAGTAGAGAACTACCCAGAACCAAAGCACAAAAATTGAACGCTATAATGCTGAGATTAATGCTTAAAACTCCATAAACCCAACAAAGCAAATCACAACAAACGAATAAATAGTAAAACTAACCAAAAAATTGTCTTTTTTCTGGGTCAAAATAGCCTGTTCAAAAATACCCAAAATGGAATTTTTCTTCTTCTTCTGCGATGCGTTACTATAATTAAATATATATATAGTAGCTTAATTTTGTCGCTATGATGCTACCCATTTCTTGAAGTTGGGTATATAATTGTGCAAACTGTTATCAACCACGCGGCCCACTATTGAAGGGTTCTTCTTCTTGTTTTTTGCATCCGAGTATTGCAATTTCGAACTAATTTTTTTAAAAAAAAATATATGCATGATATACGATATTTATATAAATCTTGATAAGAATAAAAGAGTACTTAACTAGATTTAATAAATTAATTGACAATTTTGGAGGACTTAGTCCAATAGATGGCCTTTTCCACAATTAAATGTTTGATTACTTGGTCCTTTGCTAATCAAGGAGTAAGTAAACACAAATACCTCTAATTTAGTGTAAATATGAGAAAAGGTCCAAATTTGTTTAGTGTGAACAAAGATTATTTAATTTTGCTATTTGCTATAGTTATATTATTATTGTTAAAAAATTATGTCTCATACTTATAAATTTTAACTTTTGACTATAATTTAAAATTAGTCTTGAGTTGAAGATTTGCTAAAAATAAAAAAACAAAGAAAGATATCAAGCAAAATTGAAATTGTAAAATTGCTCAAAATGAAGACACCAAATTAGGTGCTATGAATTTTTGTTAGGTGCTATGAACCATACTTATCAATCATACCAAGAATGTTGTTGTAGATAAGATGCAGCTATCTCATCATGAGTCATGACTAGTCTTTTCTCTATCCCCATATATATACATCTATGATATGATTGACACCACATTTGGGACTGTTGGATAATGGAATATATAAATTATTGAGCCACACCTCTACTAATTATTAATTTGATTACCACACCTCTACTAATTATTGAAATTTTGCATACAAATGTCACAATCATTTTGCTTGTGTTCTTGGAACAAGGGATTTGGAATTGTATGGATATAACCTTAAAAGTGATTTCATCACAGAAAACACATGTCAAGAATCATTTAACAAGATTTTTGTTATGGTCTGTCCAGAAAAAAAAACAATCTTAAAGATAATAAAAATCTTAGACAAGAATGTTCAAACAACTCAAGAACTGTAAAGATATTATAAGACAACACATGTAGCTTGTCAAGAAGTCTACCCAGCTGTGTTGCTCCAATCCTCCAAAAATGCATTGATTTTGGAGGATTTGACACACAACTATCAATATCTTTGAAGAGTCCGAGCAACATAGTTGCCTGGATATTGTAAGAATCAAAATATATGTACAGAGATCTATTTACATCATGCGTTTTACAACCCAACTTCATACAAAAATGAAGTGGTTTAGTAATTGTTCTATAAAGCAAACAAAAAGGCAACTTTCCAAGTTGAGTATCTTCGTTTTCCTACCATCAGCCAATCATGTATGTAAAATATGCACACTCCTACTTGACATCAAGTGAATTGCTGTGCTTGAAGAATCCCTTTCAGTATAAAAGCTTCCTAACCCGAGTCTCAAGAGCCGGAAGCTTATATTCATGTCAGCTTTGCCCGTTAAATAGAAAGTAGTGCAGCAGAGCTGCGAATAACAAGAAGGTAAGAGCCATTTGAGCGGTCAAACTGGAAGCACCTGACAGAGAATGAGCTCCTACTAAATGTACTGAACCAGTAATTTCATCCTTCAATCCGATGCTCGATGAGCCTGTAGTAAACCACAAATTAAATTTTGATGAGTTGGTATGGAGACTGAATGTTGGAGGCAACAATATGATAAATCTCTTTAAACTCAAATTTTCAAGCAGACCTGCAGCATCATTCAGTTTGTCAAATGTAAAGGAGTTGCTGATATTACTAGATATGATCTCTGTAGTGACAGGCACTTGTCAATATGAAACTGACTTGGAG
This sequence comes from Solanum aculeatissimum, assembly GCA_038996855.1. NCBI lineage: Eukaryota > Viridiplantae > Streptophyta > Magnoliopsida > Solanales > Solanaceae > Solanum > Solanum aculeatissimum. The sequence continues at coordinate 37,677 of JBCEWC010001397.1, forward strand.
ATGTAATATGTACTCAGATCAACTACATGAGCAGTTCCCGTTTAAAATGTCGTTTACAACATCAGAACCGGGAAGCAGCGGGAAAATTTAATGAGGATCCCAACACTTACTAGGCACAACCTACAGAACTGGGGGGAAGTATATTATTACCAATATCCTATTGTCAGAACTCAAAAGGCATGATTCTTTTTCTTTTCTGGTACATCTTTCAAAATGAACATTGGAGTTACCGAACGAAGTTATGAGCTCAAAACCATAAGAGAAGAATTATCAATCTTTTCTTTTTGAGAATATGGCTAAAACTATTAATCTTTTGACCTGAAAACTACTCAATGGACAAAACTAGCCTGGTCGGAGAAAATTTCTTCAGGATTAGCAGAAATTAACGCAACAAAGAAGCACAATATCTAATTGCAATATATCAACACATAGTTTAGGGTTCAAAGTAGGACAACTTACAGTTATATTCGGTCCAACCAATGGCCTGCTTTTCAAGATCATACAAGACTAGCTTATTCGAGAGAACCAAATCTGCAAACACCAGTTTACTTTTAAGGCTTCATAAGTAAAGAAGATATCATTTACTGCAAATAACAATTATCATCTTTAAGTTCAGAAAGATCCAAGGACACCTAAGAGCACGATTGAAAGAAGTCACATGCATCTTCAATCAGATAATCATAGCAATTGACAAATTATAATACTGTAAAAAGATCTTGGAAGAGAATGTGAGACTAAACATGCTATAAAAGAATGGAAAGAACTGCTACCAACAATATCAAAATAATGACTTCCTCCCTCCATATTGCTTGTCACTCATTTATTTTTCGTCTGTCTCAAAAGATTACTTGTTGTCGGCCCAACTGGACCCGCAGAAATGGTTGGTACTAAAGGTATTTTTGTTTTTTATGCATATTTAGCTTATGTAGATCTTCCTTCTATATTGAATACCATGTCCAATTAAATACCGCCAAACAAAGCAAGTATAAATAGAAGCTAGTTTAAGATATCAATAAAGTTTTTACAATAAACAGCAACAACTTAGGTCTCACATGTTAGAATTCCCTCCACCAACTTATTTGGTAAACCATGAAGCAAACAAGCGATATTGCTATGTTAAGTATCTCATTCAATAAGAAAATGATGACACTGATAATGATGGTCATTATATATCAATGCAACAAAGAATATTTAAAGAGTAACAATTTCCCAAGAATTTGGAATCCATTGAGTTGCAAAAGAACATCAATTAGGTGAAAATCACACAGCTTAAGTAAGCCATTAACCATGCAATTATCATCAGTAGAACCTAATAGGAGAATGACAGAAGTACATAAATAGATGAGAAATACAGCTCAACACGACATTAATTAAACGGACAGCAAGGACATCCATAGAAGTACTGAGTTATTATACGCTGCTACCAAACTGAATGGAAAATCAAACCAAAACTTCCTCCAGTTTAAAGAAAGAAGGATTAATTGCAATCAAAACAAAATAAGCAATAAGTAGGAAAAACACACCTCCAAAAACCGTGAGGTTCCATTTGTCACGAGATAAACTACCACTATTCTGCCATCCAATGCAAAATAAATCTTCCTAAAAAGAATAAATAGGAATCAAATCTTTGTTCTGTCTAAACAAAGTATATTGAAGTAACAAATATGTGTGACAAACAGTAAAATGAAATGACAGATGGAAGAGGGGAAGTTGTATAGAAAAAAAGGGATGATCCACTTTGATTCTATTACCACTTCCACCACCCAAAATTTTTATTTAAAAGGATATAAGGGATAATAGCAAAAATAGAATCTCTGAAATAGCAATAACAGCTTTGAGTCCAAAGGAGATAACCTCCATTTTCAGATGATGTGGCTAGTGAAAGTTCTAAACTGTAAATGCTAAGTTTAAAAGAAATATTGAGTGGCAATCAATTTCAATACAAAAATTACTCATCTCATAATATTAGAAACACATTATCTAAACTAAATCAATTCATCGAATACATGAACGTCTCCGGCTAAGTTGGTGTTTATCCAACATAACAAAATGGAGCATGTGATGCCAGAATTCCAAATTTACAATCTACATAAGCAAAGTAAAAAAAAACATATTTTATCAATTATTGTAATAGGTCAGATATCCCAACAAGATTCCTATGTGTACTGAAGTTCAATAGCAGACACCAAAGCAGGAATACTGCAAAGGCTTTGAGCCTTTTGGCAACATCTCTAAGTACCAAGAAGCCTCACATGAATAAAACTTTGCAAATTTTGAAGTGGATATATCTACAATTAGTTAAGGCTTAAGAGACAAGCACACATCTATAATCTGCTTCTCTCTCTTTGATGTTGATAATTGAATTTTCCTTCTTGATGGGTGAAGATCTTGTAGCAAAGATGATTGAAACATGGAGAATTTTCTTAGAGGATGTCAAAACAAACGGTTTCCCTACCCCAACTAGCTTATGCTTGAGGTTTAGTTCCTTCTGTAGTTGTCGTATGTCAGCAGATGGCTATGCTTAGACAAGTTGATATGAACCTATGCTTCAGAGGGTTTATTTGCTTTCATTTACAGCTATTAGTTAGGAAAACAGAATGGAGTGGGGCGTATTTGTTGTAGATAGGAAAACATATTGAAACATGGAATCTGCCTATATTGCTGAGACATCATATAACTTAAATATGTTCAGATGATAAAAGAGAAGTTGCCACCTATTGCAGCTCAGTAACAGATACACATCTATTGCTTTGGAATTATGCAATGTTAAGCAATTGACAGTATATGCTTCCTACAATCTGTTATGGTCCTAGACTGATCATGTATCATAACTCGCCAAGTATATTACAAGAAAATAAAGAGTCCAAAAGCCACAACATTACTAAGTACCAAGAAAAAAGAGAATCTGAAACTTTTAATGAGAAAATAGATGAATTGTAAAGTAAAAGAAATACTTACGAAAGGGAATAGATACTCATGTGGACGAACTCTTAAAGAAAGAGAATTTTCAAAATGAAAATTAACTTGAGGGAATCCATCATCAACGCTGCAAGTTGGACAGCAAAGTCGCATTTAAGTCGGTGAATTTCAAGGGCTCAAAAAACAGTACACAAACGTAACTGCAAGATAAACCTTAGAAAATGAGGCAGCTTATATGAAGTTAGTGCATGTTCAATAGATAATATACATATGGAAACCGATAGATATTTTAGAACCCAGAAGTGCGGAAAAATTTCAGGCTAATGATTGGACTACACATATACCAAGCCGAAAGACTGACAGATAGAAGTAGAATTAAACAATGCTTCCATTACCATCATATTTCCACTAAATAGACAATCAATCTGGCATTAACGTAAACAGCTTCTCTTGAGATAGAATTTGTAGTCAATATATTTTTAATCGGATGAAAAGATTAAGACTTATCTCTAGAAGTGCAAGTATAATGTAATTTCCAAATGACACAGTTTCTGGATAAGCAAATGTAAATTATAAAGTATCTAGCTATTGAACAAATTACACAGATAATCTACAGACAGAGCAAACAACTAAATCCACTCAGTATGCACCATACCTTCCAGAGTATCCAAAGCATGTATACTCATCATTAACTGTACGCAATCTCAGATCAGGTTGCCAGGACAGTATCTAATAATAATTTAAAATATATAAATGCCAAATGTTAGAAACAAACATTTATGATTCATTTTAGTAATGGAGGGCCCTCCAGAAAGATTAAAAGAGGATAGCCGAGAACCTTCTTCACTAGTGGCCCATAAATCACCTCAGGAAGATAAGCCAAGGTTGTTCCACTGTCAATAATAACTCCCTTGTTCACTCCATTTGTAAATACTTCAGCAGAAAGGTTTAGAAATTGAAAACCAACTTCAACAGCCGTCATATTGACA